>CM052457.1:94872213-94897698 GCA_028533085.1 Varecia variegata | reverse complement strand
CCAATGGCAATGTTTGAAAAAGAAATAGGACTTTAAATCTCAGCTCAGCCATTTAGTCTATGCCCCTGGGGCCACTTGCCATCTTTCTGACCCCCAGTTTCCTCATAAGCTAGGGATCCTTGCTGCCCAGTATCGCCTCTTCACAGGGTTGTTGTGATAACTAAGTGTGGTAACTAAGGTCAAAGCTAATATGCCTGGCATACAGTAAGTGTTTCTATGGAAACCATCACTATTACCATAGAAAGAACCAAGGGAACTGTTACTGAACACTGATTATGTGCCAGCACTTTGAGTCTTTAAAGCAATCTAGTGAGGAAGGATGAGAGGTTCAATGACAGCTGGGGGGGTTAAATGACATGCCTAAGGCCACACGGTTAGCCACAAGAATAGCAGCTCACACTCAGCTGGTATTTAGCCTGTACCAGGCACTCACTGTTCTGAGTATTTGCATGAGTTATCTATCTGCCTCTTACAAAGGTTCTATGCAGTGGGTATCATCATTATGCCTGTTTCACAGAAAAGGAAACCGAGGCACAAGGAACCGAGGCCACAGTCACACTGTGGAGTGTACGTGTGGAGCTGGGGTAAGAGCTGAAGCCGTCTGGCTGCGGAGCCCGGGTTCTGCCCGCCACGCCGTCCGGCAGAGGTGGAGTTTCACCTGAGCTCAAGCTGAGACAGAGCCCGGGCTCTTTCCACCATGGTACACAGCTTCCAAGCTAGTGTCACCGAGAGCTCCACATCAGAAGAATGAGGACAAGGGGTTTGAGGAGAAGGCAAGAGGAGTTTACCAATTAGCCAGAAAAACAGGAGGATGGACAATCTTGTCTGCAATGCCACTGTGCTAACGATTAGCAGAAATACAGAGCTTGTAAAGGGAGGCCATTCAGCTCCGTGCAATCGCTGCTCAACTACAGCTGATGACTCTGATAGTCGCATCTCTACCTAAGACGCTCCCATGACCTCCGCCTACCTGGGAGGCCCACCCAGACCTCCACGTCCTCCACGACCTTCTCCTGCCATGTTCAGGTCCTGGGCGGGTGATAGCTCTGCAGAGCCATCTCCTGTAGCACACAGGACAAAAGACACCCCCCCACACACACACACACATGCCTGGCCTTCGGCAGGGGTGCAGGTCCTAGTTCTCCAACACCAGTGGGGGATGTTTTAAAGAGACAGAAATCGTTTTATCACATTTTCAGGCCATCTCCTGTGTTACACTAGCTTGCCCAAGGCCGGCTCCAGACTCTCATGGAAAACCAAACCAACAGCCCCACCTCGACCCCACTACAGCCCCCTCCAGCCACTGCCATGCATCCCTCTTCCCCGTCCTAACTGCACTTCCTAGGTTGCCTCTAGTCACTGCCTCCATTTCTTCCCCTCTCACTTCCGCCTCCACCCTCTGCAGTCTGACTTCTGCCACCTCCCCTCCACACACAGCAATCAGCAAGTCACTAGTCACTTCCCCGTCATGGAACCCACAGGACAGCTTTCAGGCCCCTTCTAAAAATTCACAATGTTCCGATATTGACACTGCCGACATGCCCGGCTTCTGTGACACGTCCCCACCTCGGGTTCCTCCCCCCTCCCTGACTGCGGCTCTGTCTTCTTTGCAGCCTCCATATTCTCTCCCAGGCTACTAAATGCAGATGGGCCTCAAGCCTTGGTCCTGGGCCTTCTTTTCTTCCCCTCTCTGTCCTCTTCCCTCTTCTCTCTGTCGGCTTCCCAGCTTCAATGTCACCTACATGCCGCTGACTGCCAAAGTTCCATCCCCAGGTCGAACGTGCCTCTCACCCCAGACCCGTGTATCTGGCTGCCTCTGTGACGTCTCAGCCTGAGCGTGTCAAGCACCTCTCCCACTCACCGTGCACAGAACCGCCACCTGACCGCTCCCGCCAGACCTCTGGCCCTGCCGGCATCCGCATCTCCACCCTCTGCCCTCCCCCTCTACTGACCTCCCCACCACGTTCTGTGCCTGTGGATCTTCTTCGGGTCTCCGAACTCTGTCCTCTTCCCTCCGTCTCCAGGGTCACCATTGTCCTCATCTTCCTGACTGGCATTTCACGATGGTCCCTGAGCTGTTTTCCCTGCGGAAACTACTTTAGTGCTTTCCCTAAATGTTCAGATAAAGGTCACAATTCTTGGCATGGCCTCTGAGGCCCTGTGTGCCGTGGCTCTGTTCCTTCTCCAGCCTTGTCACCCCTCAGATCCCCTTTGCTCTCAGGACTGACTCTGATTCTTTTCATTGACATCCTTGTGTGTCACGTACATGCTCTATTCCCTCCTACCCCAGGACCTTTACATATAGTGTCCACAGCTTTTTAAAAAAGAATTTTTCTTTAAAAAAATGTTTTGCAGTGAGAAGGACTCACTGTGTTTCCCAGGGTGGTCTTGAACTCCTGGCCTCAAGGGATCTTCCGACCTTGGCCTCCCAACGTGCTGGGATTACAGGTGTGAGCCACCTTGCAGGCCTGTCCTTTATTTTGTGAAACAGGTCTTTGCCCACTGCCACCTACTCATCCCTTACATGTCAGCCCCATGGCCACAGCCTCAGAAAAGGCCCGAGCGTTCCCCCTCTTATGTGCTCTCAGCCAACTCTCCTTCCTAGACCCGATTATGGTTGTAACTTTACATGTTTTATGTCATTCTTGATTATCGGCCTCTACTAATTGTAAGTTCCACAAGGGCTGGAATGGTGCCAGTCCCTCCCACCTGTGTGTCCCCAGTTCCCAGGACAGTGCTGGGGACACAGCAGCTTCTTGATGAATATTTGTTGAAGGAAGGAATGAAAACACATTGTTTTCCTTTTCCTGAATCTCTACCATGGCATCTGCCACCCAGGATCCAGTGAACTGTCCTGGCTAGAGCAGAGTTGGGAAATGCAGTAACATGTGGGGTCCAAGACTAACTACTAGTTAAACGTGGTCCCTCTCCCAGTGGTGCTTGCATCAGAGAAGTGGAAACCAGTCGGGTGTGGCGGTGTGTGTCGGTAATCCCGGCTACTTGGGACGCTGAGGGGGCAGGATCGGTTTAGCCCAGGAGGGCTATAGAGTCAGACCTTGCATCCATAAGAAAAATTAATAATATGAGAAAGGAAGTGGCATCAGTGACACTTGAGCCATGTTAGGAGGTGGGAGCTATGTGGGAGATGGGAGACTCTTTCAGGTGTCACTCACTCATACCCCAGCGCCCAGTCCACCTTAACTAGGGATGAGGCCAGAGCTAGGCTGGGCTATGACTGGCAGAACAGCCAGGCTTGTGTTGACAGTGAGTGGCAGCAGTGTCAGGATAAATGCACAGGTCCTCCCTGAGCCTCACTGGCTTCCTGTTCACTAGGTCCTTTCTGTTGACTGCCTGTTTCTGCAGTTGGGGTAGAGTGGAGACTAGGACTGACATGGTCCCTGTCCCTGATTGGGGTGACAGACAAGCAGGAGATTACAGGCAACACGATAAGTGCTCTGAGAGGCGTAAGCATCGGGTGCTGTGGGAGCCTGGGGAGGGGACCCGACCCAGTCTGGGGGTGGAGGGGATGTGGCCCTGAGGCCACTCTTAAAGAATGAGTAGGACCTACCCAGGTCACTGGGGTAGGGGACTACGAAGGAAGGGCTTTTGAAGGAGAAGGAACACCGTGAGCCAGGCACAGAGACGGGAACCTGCACGGAGTGTGGAGGAACCGCGGGGAGTTCTGCTTTGCTATACACGGTTGGCGTTGCCGGGAGAAGAGGCTGGAAGGGTGAGGCACGCACCTATTGGAGGAGCTTGGACACCGTTACCAGACAATGAGGAGGGTTATGTGCACAGTTTTCTCACAGAGCAGTGACATATTTGTGGTTTGGAAAGGTCCCTTGGCTGATGTAGTTTTTCTTTCTTCTTTTGTCTTTGACATGGGGTCTCACTCTGATGCCCAGGCTGGAGTGCAATGGCATGATCATAGCTCACTGTAACCTAAGGTCCCTGGGCTCAAGGGATGCTCTTGCCTCACCTCAAGAGTAACTAGGAGTGCAGGCATGCACCACCACACCTGGCTGACTTTCTTTCCAAAATTCTTTGTAGACACAGAATCTTGCTATAATGATCAGGCTGGTCTCAAACTCCTGGCCGCAAGTAATCCTCCCACCTTGGCCTGCAAAGTGCTAGGATTACAGGTGTCAGCCACCGTACCTGGCACCTGGTTGCTGTGTTGGGGACACACTGGAGCTGGGTGGGCAGAGGGAGGCAGTCCTCCAGCAGACCTTCGGGAGGGGGACATTTCTGAGGGTAACACATGCAGAGAACAGTCACACACCTGGGATATGTTTGTTGCAGCAATGAGCCACTGTCACATACCTGGGCAATATGGCCTACATTGATTTGGCACCAAGTCCTATATTGATTTAGCAGCTTAATGCTGGATTTGTCCACAAAACGAGTGTGTGCAGTGCTGATCAGTAGACTGGGGGGTGATGGCCGGGATGGGGCTGATCATGCCTGATGTGTCCCCTAGGAACACCCCAACGCATGTGTCACAGGGCTGCCCCGCCTTTTCCTGGCCATAAATGTCCAAAAGTAGGGAAGAAGTCTCGAGAATGCAATTGTTTCGTTTAAATTATATTTTTTGCTTTTTATTTTGAAATTACTTCAAGTTCACTAAAAAGCTGTAATATTTGTACAAAGAACCCTGTACAACTCCAGTGTAAAAAGTCTGTGTGTCTTGGGGGTGCCTCTAGCCCTTCCTGAGCGTGTCAGGCTGCCTTTCCCTCAGCCACCACGGAACCTGAGCAGTCAAGAGCATGCACTAGGACAGGAGGAGGGAAGCCAATCCCGAGTGACCCGGAGGGCGGCAGGAAGACGCTGGGCTTAGGGGAAGCTCTAGGGCAGGAGGTGCTGCCCTGGGCCGAGGTTGCCAAAGGTCCACTGCACACCTCAGCTCAGAGCCAGCCCATTGCCATCTTACCGGGTTGCATGAGCCAGCTCCTCTGCGTTCGATGAATGCACTGAGCCCAGTGGGGAGTCAAGCCAGAGTCACCTCACAGACAGACCAGGAGGGCAGGGAGGTGTCATGTTTCTGTAGAGACCTCATTGCCTGTCAGAGGAAATGGACACTCTCCATGCCAGGGACAGAGAAGAGGCCCTAATTCTCATTATCCCACTGTGGTAGTTAGTGCAGTGTCTGTAAAATGTTATTTATGTGGCCCATACTCAGAAATGCATTTTTCATTATGATCCACTACACACACAGTCATACACACACACAGACACACACACACAGACACAGCAGTACTATGAAAGTTTGAAAATAAAACCCTTACCACATATGCCACACTGTGATATTTTCTATTCTTTTCTTTTCTGTTTTATTAAAAAGACAATGCATGATATTAGAAACCACTAAGAGCTTTCAACTCACTGTTTGAAAGACACCGAATTAGGACGCTCAGATTGCAGGACAGAGAGACTCATAATTGCTGGTAAAAAACACACAATTATCTGTGGTGGCAGAGAGGACAGAGAGGTGGTTACCTTTGGGGGACATTGACTGTGTTGCATTAGGAGGGAGCCTTTCAGGGGCTGGAAATGTCATACATCCTGAACTGGTTACATATACAGCGGTATATGCAAAAATATGTACAACTCGATCCACACGCTTAGGATGTGTATAGTTTATTACAGTGTCACAAAGACGTGTCATGGATTCAAGTACCAAAATGCATCTGGGCCTCAGGGTGGGCCTAGACCCGGGGGCAGCCATCTAGTACGGTCACTGGGAGTACAGGGCTGTGAACTCAGGCAGATTCAAAACCTGGCTCTGCTGCTTCATAGCTGGGTGACTGTGGGAAAGCAATGTCACCTTTCTGAGCCCCACTTTCCTCATTGCAAACATGGGCATGACATATGTTATGATGATGCAATGAGCTCATGGATAGGAGGCCGTTGCTCTGTACCTTCATACCCGAAGTGTTCGGTAAGTGGGAAGGGCACAGACTGTAAGCGCCTTCTTCCCCTCCCTCTCTGTGTGCACCTGCTGCAGTGTCCCCACTGCAGACGGCCTCGCTCTGCTTTTCTGCTCTGCAGAGTGAAAAGCAGTGCTCTCTCGCTCCCGGTCCGCAAGGTACAGTTCCAGCTACAACCGGAGACTGTATGTTTCTCAGTCCCCACTGTACTGTGCCCAGGGTGACAGAGTCAGACTGTGTCTCAAAAAATATAAAAGAAATTGACCGGGTGCGGTGGCTCACGCCTGTAATCCTAGCACTCTGGAAGGCCGAGGCGGGCGGATTGTTTCAGCTCAGGAGTTCGAAACCAGCCTGAGCAAGAGCGAGACCTCCGTCTCTACTGAAAAATAGAAAGAAATTAGCTGGACAACTAAAAATATATAGAAAAAATTAGCTGGGCATGGTGGTGCATGCCTGTAGTCCCAGCTACTCGGGAGGCTGAGGCAGGAGGATTGCTTGAGCCCAGGAGTTTGAGGTTGCTGTGAGCTAGGCTGAAGCCACGGCACTCTAGCTAGGGTGACAAAGTGGGACTCTGCCTCAAAAAAAAAAAAAAAAAAAAAAAAGAAAAAGAAATTGATTGTAACTTACCTTAAAGTTATAAGTTAAAGAAAGAACATGTCTGTCTGAAGGGGGGTGGTCAACATTAGACACAGAGAAACAGGAATTTGAGAGAAAGAAAGCTATCAGGGCCACCCAGTGCAGTCAAGTCCTAGGGCCTTGTTCAGCTTATGGAATTGTCTGGAATTTCCCTTGTCAGGGGCATGTCTGAATCCCCACATCCTGCGGCCACCCCAGGAGTGGGACAAGGAGAGGCGGGGCCTCCCTCTGGGGCTCTGCAGCTACAGAAGCTTAGCAGGATGAGTCAGGGAGCAAGTCCAAACTGAAATTCATTAGTAAGAAGCTGGAAATTAAGCCTCAAGGAGACCAAGGGGAAATGTTAAAACAGAGGGTCAGAGATCAGACCACAAATGGATGCAAACCTGGGTTGTGCAGCTGAGAGTCTATTGTCAGCCAGAGACATGGTCAGGTGAAGGCAAGTGCTACACAAGCAAGGAGGGTCTAGGGTAATGGGCTCAAACAATCTTGGGGTGAATTCCTGGAGCACGAGGTGTGTTGGGTTGTTTTAAAGTCTGTATTCAGAGCAGCCAGTTTATCACTGCAGTGGAGATCATATATCAGGCTATCCTTGCTTTCTGCCTTTTGACATTAGAGCCATCTAACTAAGCCCTTTGCTCTGGTTCTGTGGTCACTAAGCAACCTCTTGATTAAAATGTGGCCTCCCATATAGATCTGCCTACCTATGGGGAGATAATGGGTTGGCTAGGCAGCATGAGTTGTCCTTCTCTCTTGGCCTTCATTTCTCATCGTAATTCTTTTTTCAAAATGAAATATATTTGATCATGTTCTCTTATTACAAAAGTAATATATGCTAATTATAGAAAATATAGATAAACAAAAATGGAGTATAAAGATCACTCATAATCCTCCAACCCAGAGCAACTATTGCTAAGCCATTCATATTAGCTCAGACCCTTTTTATATGTATATTTATCTACAACACATATAGATATGGTCATATAGGCATATTTACCTTTGGTATTCTATCTTTATTTTTCCTTTTTTGATTTAAAACTTGTTCAGTTATGAAAGTAATACAGGGGCCAGGCGCGGTGGCTCACGCCTATAATCCTAGCACTCTGGGAGGCCAAGGCGGGAGGATCGCTCGAGGTCAGGAGTTTGAGACCAGCCTGAGCAAGAGGGAGACCCTGTCTCTACTAAAAATAGAAAGAAATTACCTGGACAGTTAAAAATATATATAGAAAAAATTGGCCGGGCATGGTGGTGCATGCCTGTAGTCCCAGCTACTCGGGAGGCTGAGGCAGAAGAATTGCTTGAGCCCAGGAGTTTGAGGTTGCTGTGAGCGAGGCTGACGCCAGGGCACTCACTCTAGCCCGGGCAACAGAGCGAGACTCTGTCTCAAAAAAAAAAAGAAAGAAAGTAATACATGAGCACATTTTCAAGAAAGATTTTAACACAATATAGAATTATGTAGAGTAAGACATGCAAGACCTCAGAAGCATTTATTCTTGCAGTTCTTTTTCTATGCATTTAGATATCTATATTACATACTATTAAAATAGAAGACCTAGGGCCAGACACAGTGCCTCACGCCTGTAATCCTAATGATTTGGGAGGCCAAGGTGGGAGGATCACTTGAAGTCAGGAGTTCGAGACCAGCAAGAGCAACATGGAGAGACCCCGTCTCTACAAATATTAGCCGGGCATGGTGGCTCATGCCTATAGTTCCAGCTACTCAGGAGGCTGAGGCAGGAGGATGGCTTGAGCCTAGGAGTTTGAGGTTGCAGTAAGCTATGATGATGCCACTGCATTCCATCCTGGGTGACAGAGAGAGACCCTGTCTCAAAAAAAAAAAAAAAAAAAAAAAAGATCTAGGCCTAAGATCCTACCATTATACTTTTTAGTAATTGTCTATATTTACTAAAGATTCTGTCATGAGCATCTTATCATGTCAATAAATGCAATTTACATATCATTTTTAATGGCCACACTATTCTATTGTATGAATGCACCGTAATTTATTTGGTTGTTTCCAACTTTCTCCTATTACAAACAGTGCTTCAATAAACATCCTTCTGTGTATACCATTATGCACATCAATGATCATTTTCTTGGAATAAATTTTCAGGGGTAGAATTTTGAGGTCAAACAGTATGAACATCTGACGTTCCAATTGGCCTCCACAAAGGACATATCAACCTGCACACCTACCACCTGGAGTATGAGAGTGCTCATATTCTTCAACCCTTGCCCACACTAGATATTTTCAATCTTTTAAATCTTTGCCAATCTATGGGTACAATAGGACAGCTCATTGTTGCTTTAGTTAGCATTTAAAATTGTTCCTGAGGTTAACTCATTTACTTAACAAATGTAATTCAGGACTTACTATGTGCCACACACTGTATTAGTTATCAGAGGTACATTGGTGAACAAAAAATGGCCACAAATATTGATCTTATGGGGCTTACAATCTGATTAAAGAGACAGACAATCAAATGATATGATAAATAAAGGTCAAACTGCAACTGTGAAAGGAGCCATGAAAGAGAAGTACAAAGAGCTATAAGAGCATAAAATAGAGGGACTTGGGCTATCAGAGAAGGCTTCCCTGATGATTAAGTGATAATTAAGCTAGTGGCTGAAGGGAGAGTTGGAGTCACCAGGTGAAGCAGGGAAGGCAGCATTCCATAGAGGGAGCAGCATGTGCAAAGATCCTGTGGTAGGAGGGAGCGTGATGAAGCACTTGAAAGCAGTGCAGTGTACTGGAAGCACAGAGAGTGAGGGAGAGGTCAGAGAGGTAGGCAGGGGCCAGGACATTCAGTAGTCAAGTGGATTAAGGATTTTGGTCTTTATCCTAAGTGCAAAGGGAAATCATTGAGGAGTTCAAAGCAGGGAAATGACATGATCAGACTTGCAATATGAAAAAACCATTGTGGCTCCAGTGTAGAGAACAGATGGGTGGGGAACATGAGTGAATGCAGGTAGACCATCTGAGAGGGCAAGAGTTGAGATGAGTGATGATGATTGCTTGGACCAGTGTGGTAGTCTTGGAGATGGAGAGCAATGCACAGATATAGACTCTAGTAGTATCAGGACAGATACTACGTGCTATGGTTTGGATATGTTTTGTTTGTCCCCATCAAATCTCATGTTGAAATTTGATTTCCAGCGTGGCCATGTTGGGAGGTGGGGCCTAGTGGGAGGTGTTTGGGTCATGAGGGCATATCCCTCATGAATGGCTTGGTGCCATTCCTGTGGTAGCAAGTGAGTTCTCACTCTGGCAAGATGGGATTAGTTCTCACAGAAATAGATTAGTTCTCACAAGAGTGGGTTGTTATAAAACCAGGAGCCCTTCAGGTTTCTTTCTCTTTGCACATGTCCACTTCCTCTTTGACCTTCTCTGCCATTTTTTTGACCTAGCACGTGGCCCTCATCAGAAGTCAAGCAGATGCTGGTGCCATGCTTCTCTTACTTCCCAGCCCGCAGAGCCGTGAGCCAAATAAACCTCTTTTCTTTATAAATTACCCAGAATCAGGTATTCTTTTATAGTAACACAAAATGGACTAAGACCCCATGGAACCAGTAATCAAGCCAAAAACTAATTATAACCAATTCCTAACTATCTCCATCGTGAATCTCTCTTGAATCTATTTCATAAACCGTGTTCCAGCTCAGGCCTCATCCTCTCCTGCCTGGACAGTACAACGGTCACTTCAGTGGCCTCTGGTCTCACCTTTTCCAGTTTCTTTTCTGCACCTGCAACAGAGATTTTTTTTTTAAAATAGCAGCTTTATTGAGATATAATTCACGTACCATATTGCCAACCAAAAAGAAGCCAAACTCTGTAAAATAATTTCAAGAGGGTTATTTGAGCCAAGTTTGAGGACCATGACCCGGAGCCACGCCCAAGAAGCCTTGAGCAAGTGGACTCGCTGTGGCTGGGTCACAGTTTGGTTTTATACATTTTAGGGAGACAGGGGTTACAGGTAAAGTCATAAATCAATAGGTGGGAGGCATACATTGGTTTGGCCCGAAAAGGTGGGACATTTCAAAGGATTTAAGGAAATCTGTTAATCAGAGACAAGCCACCAGACATACACCCAAACTCAAGTGATCTGTTATGTAAACTGAGGCATGATAAATGCAGGTTTATCTTGCATACCCTTAGGCCTGTTAATGAGTTACAAAGGATGTCTTCAAGAAAGGAGGGAGGCATGATGAGGCATGTCTGACCTCTCTTCTCAAGGCTAGTAACTCAGTTTTAGGGTATCCGTTGGCCAACACAGGGCCCATTCAGTCAGTGGGTCGGGGGAGCCCTAAGATTTTATTTTAATTCACAATATATAAAGGTGAGGGGAAACTTGCCCTTTCCCATAAAAGTTCACTGAAAGATCAATTCACAATTAAGGCAGATTAATAAGAGAAATGTTTATTTACCAACACCATGCACATGGGGAGAATCACAGAGTGAGTACCCAATATCCCAATGCAGTTCAGATATTTTTCTACCTGTCTTTTTAGAGGGGAGGGGGGAAATGTGGAGTAGGTAATTCTGTTTAGGGGCTATAAAAAGTTGCTAGGAGGATGAATGGAGGGGGGTGGGGGGTGGGGGTGAGGAACAGACTGACTTGTAAATTAACCTGAGAGACAGGTATTATGTTTTAAATGATTTGGGCCAGGTCTGGTTGCATTCTGCAATATATTGAGATAACAGGGAGAGGAAGGGAAGTCAATAGCCCCCTTGAATCTTTTATGCAGATAGAAGGAAAGCCCCTTCCAAGGCCTGTTGATCTCTAAGGGCCTTTAATTCAAAACATTCTTTATTAAAAATAAAAACAAAGTATCCTTTATATCAAAAAGTCATTTTGGGGGGTAAAATTTCCTGAGCTCCTTCACATAGAATTGACCCTTTTAAAATGTACAATTCAATGGCTTTTAGTATTTCACAGATATATGCAACTACCACAACTATCCAATTTTAGAACATTTTCATCGCCTCAAAAAGAAACCCCAGGCTGGGCGAAGTGGCTCACGCCTGTAATCCCAGCATTTTGAGAGACCAAGGGGGAGGATCACTTGAGGCCAAGAGTTCAAGGCTAGCCTGAGCAACATAGTGAGACCCTTTCTCTACAAAAAATAGAAAAATCACTGGGGCTGGTGGCATTTGGGTGTCTCCACTCTTTCAATATTATGATTAATGCTGCTGTGAGCATTCATGTACAAATTTTTGTGTGGGCATATGTTTTCATTTCTCTTGGGTAGATACTTAGGAGTAGAATTGCTGGGTCATATGGTAACTCTATGTTTAACATTTGAGGAACTGCCAAACTGTTTTTCTAAATGGCTACAGCACTATACATTACCACCAGCCATGAATGAGTGTTCTAATGTCTCCAGATTCTTGCCAACACTCGATAATACATACAGTTTTGTTTTTGAGACAGAATCTTGCTCTGTCACCTTGGCTAGAGTGCTGTGGCATCAGCTTAGCTCACAGCAACCTCAAACTCCTGGGCTCAAGAGATTCTCCTGCCTAAGCCTCCCAACTAGCTGATATTACAGGCACATGCTGCCATGCCTGGCTAATTTTTTTATGTTTGGTAGAGACGGGGTCTTGCTCTTGCTGAGGCTGGTCTCGAACTCCTGACCTAAAGCAATCCTCCCACCTCAGCCTCCCAGAGTGCTAGGATTACAGGCATGAGCCACCATGCCCAGCCAATACATATAGGGTTGATTATAGACATCCTAGTAGGTGTGAAGTGGTATCTCGTGGTTTTGATTTGCATTTCCCTGATAGCTAATGCTATTGAGTGTCTTTTCATAAACTTATTGGCCACTCATCTATCTTCTTTAGAGAAATGTCTATTCAGATCTTTTGCCCACTTTTAAATTGAATTATTTTGCTTTTTAGTTTTGAGCTGTAAGAGTTTTTTATACATTTAGTTTACAAGTCTCTTATTGGATAGATGATTTGTAAATATTTTCCCCCATTCTGTGGGATATCTTTTCACTTTCATGTTGGTATCCTATAAGGCACAGAATTTTTAAATTTTGGTCCAATTTATCTATTTTATTTCCTTTTCATTCTTGTATTTTTGGTGTCACATCTATGAATCCATTGCCTAATATGTGGTCAAAAAGATTTACTCTTGTTTTCTTTCTAAGAGTTTTAGAATTTTTGTTCTTACATTTAGGTATTTGATTCATTTTATCTAATAAGTTAATTTTTATATATGGCATGTAGTAGGGGGTCCAACTTCAGTCTTTTGCATGTGGATATCCAGTTGTCCCAGCATCATTTGTTGAAAAGACTCTTCTTCCTCCACTGAATTGTCTTGCTACCTGCTATGATCCAAATGTTTGTGCCCCTCCTGCCAATCTATATTGAAATCCTAACCCCTAAAGTGACAGTATTAGGATGTGAGGCCTTTGGGAGGTTAGTGCCCCTATAAAAGACACCTCAGAGAGCTAGCTAGACCCTCCTACCATGTAAGGACACAATGAAAAGGTGACATCTATGAACCATAAGGTGGACCCTCATGAGACACCATATCCGCCAGCACCTTCATTGTATACTTCCCAGGCTTCAGAACTGTGAGAAACAAATTTGTGTTGTTTATAAGCTACCCAGTTAATGATATTTTGTTATAGCAGCCTGAATGGACTGAGACGATACTCTTGTTGAAAATCAATTGACTGTAAACAGAGGGTTTATTTCTGGTCTCTTAAATGTATTCCATTCATCTGTATGGCTATCCTTATGCTAGGACCACACTGTCTTGATTATTGTAGCCTTGTGATAAGTTTTGAAAAAGGGAAGTGTGAGTCTTCCACTTTGTTTTTCTTTTTTAAGACTATTCTGGCTATTCTAGGGCTTTTGAATTTCCATATGAATTTTAGGATCAACTTGTCAATTTCTGGAAGGAAAATGTAGCTTGGATTTTTTTTTTTTTTTTTTTTTTTTGAGACAGAGTCTCGCTTTGTTGCCCGGGCTAGAGTGAGTGCCGTGGCGTCAGCCTCGCTCACAGCAACCTCAAACTCCTGGGCTCAAGCGATCCTCCTGCCTCAGCCTCCCGAGTAGCTGGGACTACAGGCACGTGCCACTGTGCCCGGCTAATTTTTCTATATATATTTTTAGTTGTCCAGCTAATTTCTTTCTATTCTTAGTAGAGACGGGGCCTGGCTCTTGCTCAGGCTGGTCTCGAACTTCTGAGCTCAAACGATCCACCTGCCTCAGCCTCCCAGAGTGCTAGGATTACAGGCGTGAGCCACCGCACCTGGCCTGTAGCTTGGATTTTGATAGAGATTGCACTGAATCTGTAGATTAGTTTGGGAATTGTTGCTGTTTTAACAGTAATAAGTCTTCTAATCCATGTTTTTCCCATGTTTCTTTCAACAATGTTTTTTTTTTTTTTTTTTTTTTTTTTTTTTGAGACAGAGTCTCACTCTCTTGCCCAGGCTAGAGTGCCGTGGCGTCAGCCTAGCTCACAGCAACCTCAAACTCCTGGGCTCAAGTGATCTTCCTGCCTCAGCCTCCCAAGTAGCGGGGACTACAGGCATGTGCCACCATGCCTGGCTAATATATATATATATATATATATATATATATACATTTTAGCTGTCCAGATCATTTCTTCTGTTTTTCAGTAGAGACAGGGAGACAGGGTCTCGCTCTTGCTCAGGCTGGTCTCGAACTCCTGAGCTCAAACAATCTGACTGCCTCGGCCTCCCAGAGTGCTAGGATTACAGGCGTGAGCCACCGCGCCCGGCCTCAACAATGTTTTTGAGACAGGGTCTTGCTATAATTGTCCAGGCTGGTCTTGAACTCCTGGACTCAAGCAATCCTCCTGCCTCAGCCTGCCAAGTAGCTGGAACTATAGGTACATGCCACTGCACCTGGCTCTTTTGTAGTTTTTGGTATATAAATCTTGCACTTCTATTGTTAAATTTATTTCTATTATTTTATTATTTTGATGATATTATAAATGGAATTTTCTTAATTTCATTTTCCTATTGTTTATTGCAAATATATAGAAATGCAACTGATTTTTGTGTGTTGATCTTGTATCCGGCAACCTTGCTGTACTCATTTATTAGTTCTCATAGTTTTTAGTGAAATCCTTAGGATTTTCTACGTATGAGATCATGTCAGCTACAAATAGATATAGTTTTACTCTTTCCTTTCCACTCTGTATGTCTTTTATTTCATTTTCTTGCTCAATTGTCCTGGCTAGAACTTCCAGTAAAGGTTGAATAAAAGTGGTGAGAGTGGACATCTTTGTCTTGTTCTTGATCATATGGGAAAAGCATTCAGTCTCTATTAAGTATGATGTTAGCTGTGTATTTTTTCATAGATGCTCTTTGTCAGGATGAGGATATTCCCTTCTGTTCCTAATTTATTGAGTGTTTTTTTTTTACCATGATGGGATATTGAATTTTGTCAAATGCTTTTTCTGCATCTATTGAAATGATCATTTTGTTCTTGTTTTTGTTTTTTATTCTATTGGTATGATATATCACATTATTGATTTTCAGATGTTAAACTAACCTTGCATCCCTGGGATAAACTCCACTTTGTCATGGGGACTAATCCTTTTTGTATGCTTCCAGATTCAGTTTGGTAGTATTTCCTTGAGGGATTTTATAGCAATATTCATAAGAGATATTGATTTTTTTAAAATTTCAAAATATTAAGGGGGTACAAATGTTTTTGTTACATGGAGACACGGTGTAATGCTGAAGTCAGGGCTTTCAGTGTACCCACCACAAGGACAGTGTTCATTGTACCTCATAGGTAAGTTTTTATCCCTCATCCCTCTCCCCCCTCCACCTTGAGCTATTGATTTTTTAAATGATATCTTTGTCTGATTTTGGTATCAAATACTTTGTTAATGTAGTGTATTACATTGATTGATTTTTATATGTTGAACCATCCTGGCATTCCAGGAATAAATCTCACTTGGTCATGGTATATAATCCTTTTACTATGCTATTGAATTCAGCTGATAATATTTTTTTGAAGATTTTTACATCAATATTCATAAGGAATATTGGCTCATACTCTTCTTTTCTTGTAGTGTCTCTGGCTTTGGTATTAAAGTAATCCTGGCCTCACCAAATGAGTTTGGAAGTGTTCTCTTCTATTTTTTGGAAGAATTTGAGAAGGATTGGTGTTAATTCCTCTTTAAATGTTTGGCATAATTCACCAGTGATGTCATCTGGTCCCAGGCTTTTCTCTGTTGGAAGTTATTGAATTACTGACTCAAATTCTTTACTTGTTATATATCTTTTCAGATTTCCTATTTCTTCTTGAGTCAATTCCTGCAGTTTGTGGCCTTTCTAGGAATCTTTCCATTTCATCAAAGTTATCTACTTTATTGACATACAGTTGTTCACAGTATTTTCTTTTCTTTTTTTTTTTTTTTTTGAGACAGAGTCTCGCTTTGTTGCCCGGGCTAGAGTGAGTGCTGTGGCGTCAACCTAGCTCACAGCAACCTCAAACTCCTGGGCTTAAGCGATCCTCCTGCCTCAGCCTCCCAAGTAGCTGGGACTACAGGCATGCACCACCATGCCTGGCTAATTTTTTCTATATATATTTTTAGTTGGCCAGATAATTTGTTTCGATTTTTTAGTAGAGACGGGGTCTCGCTGTTGCTCAGGCTGGTCTCGAACTCCTGAGCTCAAACGATCCGCCCGCCTCGGCCTCCCAAGTGCTAGGATTACAGGCGTGAGCCACTGCACCCGGCCCACAGTATTTTCTTATAATACTTTTTATTTCTGTAAAGTTGGTAGTAATTTCCCCTCTTTCATTCTTGATTTTAGGGATTTGAGTACTTTCTTTTTTTCTTAGTCAGTCCAGCTAAATGTTTGTCAACTTTGTTGATCTTTTCAAAGAACCAAATTTTGATTTCATTCATTTTCTGTATTGTTTTTCTATTCTATATTTTATTAATTTCTTCTCTAGTCTTTATTAATCTTTCCTTTGATGACTTTGGATTTAGTTTGCTCTTCTTTTTCTAGTTTCTTTAGATGGAAGCTTAGGTTATTGATTTGAGAGCTCTCTTTTCATCTTTTTAAATGTAAGTGTTTACAGTTATATGTTTCCCTCTAAGCATTGCTTTAGCTTTATCCCACAAGTTTTGGTATATTGTGTCATAATCTTGATCCATCTCAAAGCATTTTCTAATTTATCTTGTGATGTCTTCTTTGATCCATTGGCTACAGATGAGTATGTTGTTTAATTTCTACATATTTGTGAATTTGTCAAAATTTTTTCTTATTTATCTCTATTTTCATTCCATTGTGATCAGAGAACATACCTTGCATGATTTCAATCCTTTTAAATGTTTTGAAGCTTGTTTTATAGCCTGGCATATGGCCTATCCTGTAGAATGTTCCATGGGCACCTGAGAAGAATGTTCATTCTGCTATTGTTGGGTAGAGTGTTCTACAGATATCTGTTAGGTCTAGTTAGTTTATAATGTTGTTCAAGCCTTATATTTCCTGTTTTAAATCTTTTCTCTATTCATTCTACCCATTTGGGGGGTTGGTTGTTAGGTGCACACAGAGATCTTTTTAACATTCTTGTTTGATTGTATCCCTCCTCTGTTTGGATACCTTGGATTCTCATCTACCGCAAAATAGAGAAGGCTCCTCAATATGGCACTCACGGCAATCATCAGGCTACTGGCAATTTCCAGTCTCCTCAAACTCTGACTTCTAGCCACACTGAATACCTTATAGTTCCTTGAACACGTCATGTTCTTTCTTCCTTCTGGTCTTTGTACATGCTATTCCTTTGCCTAGACTATCTCTAATCTCAACTCTCCCTTCTCCAGCTAACTCTTATTCATCCTTCAAGGCCTAGGACCTCTTTCCAAACCCACAGCTGATTAACTTGTTGCTCTTCTGTGGTCTCTCAGTACCTTGTGCTTACTGCATAGCACTTCTCCCCTAAAAAGGAATTGGAAATTTGTCTGTCTCCCTAACCAGACTGGGAGTTCCCTGAGGGAAGGAGCAGATGTGGGTCATCCCTACTTCTCCAGCACCCATCATAGGGCTGAGCAAAGAGGGGAGTTGTAAGGCAAACAAGATTTAAACAACATATTCAAGCAAAGATAAATTTGGTCGGCCCAGCTGTCACTGCCTTAAGCCTCATTCCATGAACTTTGCAAGTCCAGTTTACCACATGATGTGATAGAGAAAGCAATGAAGATTATGAGTTTTCTCTGTGCTCATGCCTTTAACCATGACCAGTGTATGAGCTATTTGGAAGAGATTGACCCCAAGTATGTAGATTTACTGAGCTTCCATCTCTAATCAAGGACTTTTTGGAATATAAGAACTTCCAAATCCAATTTGTTAGACCTCCAGTGATTCACAAGATTGTATGGATGTGACAAGATATATGCACACATTGAACTTGAAACTCCTGGAAACACACAAAACTCTGTTTATTTGTTCAAGGAAATGCAGACTTCAAGTGGACATGTGGATTGGGCAGATGATGACTGGAAACCTCTCATTTTCCATTGATGAGGTATATTGAGTTCAATGCATTCATAGACTTTGAAAAATGCTGCACTATATTTGATGGAAAATAAGTCACAATTGCATTAGCATTCCCTTCCCTGGATGCAGGGGGAGAGGTGCAGAGGAGAGTTTAAGCCACAGGGTCGTGAGAGCCTGGGACCAGAGGAGAGAGTCTCTCACCATAGGCTAGATATGCAGAGCCAGGAACCTGCAAGCCAAAAAGACCAAAGTAATAACAGGAGGTCAGAGCAAACTTCAGGCTTGGGCTGGTTTGGCAGATGCCAGGCATGGTTGATTGTCCTGCATTTTGTGTAGTAGCCTTGGCAGGGTGCATAGGGCCCAGCTGAGTTTAAGGCACAGTGATGGGATGGTCAGAAGAGGTTCGTCAGTTTTTTTCTTTTAATGTAACAGCTCATTGAGATATAATTCACATACCACAGAATTTACCTTGTTCATAAATTTTGATGAGTATAAACAATTCTTTATTTCCATAAACAAAAATATATAATTTTAAATACATTTTAATGATTGCCTTGGGAGTACAGACTTTTTCTTTATTTATATATACCCTGCCTGCAACTAAATTATCAAGCTCCCTATCAGTGTGTGTCAACATTCAGCTCAGTGAACTGGATCTACCAAGAAGTACACTATCCCTAGAATTTTGCAGATGAACATGATCCCAATCTCTTGAGCTGGATAGCCAAGCTCTAGACAAGGTTAGGGTCTTCCTGATGCAGTTGAAAGTACATTCTCTTTCTTAAAAATGCCAAAATGATGCCCCCATCAGGAGTCTGTCTCTGGAGACAGTGTGAGACAGGGCCAGACTGAATAGCTCCTGCTGTCCAGTTCATTTTGTTAAATACCAATGTTCTAGTCTTATTATTAGATCTATCGAAATTGACCAATAATCAACAGTAGGCCTATAAATGTGCGCTTTTGAGTGAATACAGTTGATTAAACTTTTTTGAGATGCTTTTGTATTATGGTACTCACAGTACATATTGTTGAATAGCCAACAAGCCATATTTCACCATGATTATCAATTTATGTGGCCTATACATATCTGCCTTTTTCAATGTGACCTACAATGGAAAAACATGTGGGCATACTGCTTTAAACTTTTCTAAAATTTCAGCTCTCTTGGCTAGATTTGTGATCAGAACTCCATGGCAGGTTATTTAAGCCTATAATCTCTGATAAAGGCTTAGAGAGCTAGTATTTTATCTCAAAAATAAAAATGTTTACTGAGGGCTAATACGTTTATTTTGGAAACCAATAGAGAAGGTGGTTTGTAGATATTCTATTATGAAAGTTGAGAAGCTTGACCTCTGGTGTCACCTGAATGGGAGGTCATAAGACCTCTCACAGAAGTAGGCCATGAAGCTACTTGTGGTGAAGCCCAGATCTTCCTCAGGAAGCAGCTTTGATTCTTTGCCAATGTGTCAAAAAAAAAAATGTTTTTGTTGAGTCCTCAAGTTCTACAGTATGGAGCATGACATTAACCAGTCACTTGCCGTGGTTATAGAAATATCTCAATACTATTCCAGTACTGCAAAGGCCACATCAAGGACCCCTTAAAGGATCTGGGGTGATGCATACTGTATGAAAGCAACCTTAGATGAAGGGTGTTTATCCTGTCTGAGAAAGTCCCGTCTGCACTTGAGGCAAGGCATTTCTGCCTTGCTTACTTTAGAGATCTTTTTAAAATCCCTATGCCCCATGTCCATGTAGTTTGGAACCTAACCCCTCTCTCTCCAACCCCTACATATGTATCTATGCTCATCCTCAATTTTGACTCCAGTTCAAGATAATGGACTCACACCACCATAATCCACCCTTGTGCTTTTGTTTGACCATCTGGCATTTCCCAGCCCATTTCTGGTTATTAGTGTTTTACACTTAGACCTCCTCCTGATAATTTGATAATTTCTTTTGCCTATTTTACCCAACCACTCCTACTGCCATTCAGGCCTCAGCTTTGTTATCACCACATCTGTAAAGCCTTACTTAATTACCTGAGTCTGAATTAGGTACCCATGCCTGAGGATCTCAGAGCATCCCATTCTTCTCTTTTTAAAAATCGTTTATTATTTATTTATTTATTTATTTTATTTAATTTTTTATTAATTTTTTATTTTTTTTTTAGTTTCTTTCCATGTTGCATCATCTATATATTTATTTATTTAATAAAGACAGGGTCTCACTGTTGCTCAAGCTGGTCTTGCTCAGGCTGGTCTTGAACTCCTGAGCTCAAGCGATCTTCCCGCCTCGGCGTCCCAGAATCAGTGCTAGGATTACAGGCGTGAACCATGGTGCCCGGCTCATTCTTCTCTTTATCACTTTGTATTATAATAATCTGTGTGTCTTTATCCCCCACCCCCCACTCTTAGCCAGACTGTGAGTTCCATAACAGCACTTGTTCACTGCTGTATCTCCAGTGTCACATACAGGGCTCAGTACATACAAGATGCTCTGTAAACCTTTATTGAATAAATGAATTTATTCCACCAATTATCTACCCCTTTAAACCCTGACTATATCCTTGGCTTGGTCCCTCAGCTGAAGGTTGACACTATGGAATGTCCAATTTTAAGTAACATGACTTCCCCATGAGTCTGCTTGGTTGAATTAGCTGCAAGTCAATATGCCCCCAGGTGATTGACCCTACTTTATAAAGTTATTTAATATTGACCAGTTGAGTTACAGAAAATATGTGCCAAAGTCAATGGTTACAATTTTATCTTAATTACTTCTAACAGGAGCAAAATACTATGACTGATTATCTTTTGAAGTCCCTTTTCACAGGTAATGATAAAACCATGTCACCAACTTACTAAAGGTCCCTGAATGTGTGTTTGCCATGGCAGGGAGAATATCTGTCCAGGCAATTGAAACACAGATTCAAATCATTGGAGTAGAAATTTAAAAAGAAGAGGGCAAGCTCTTTGCAAGTGATATTTGCAAATGTCAACCCTAGGTTAGGGGTGTTGCCTGGTCACCAAGAGACCACAAAGGATGCTCGTACCTTGGTGAATTTACTGAGATCCATGATCTATTCTTCACCTTTGCAATTTAAAACACTTCAGCCTCAGAAAGATAATTCATTCTAGCCAAATTTACATAAATCAAAGCAGAGTGCCAATTTAGTAATTTACAATAAATAGTAGAACACCAAGGGCAAAAATCTTAAAAGGAAATATTGATAGATTTGACTGTATAAATATTTTAAACCCCTTTATACAAAAATCCACCATAAATAAAATTAATGAGAAAGGATTAATATTCCTATATAAAGACCTCATATGAATTAACAAGAAAAAGATAAGTGTTTCTTTTTTAAAAAATCTAGTCTTGAACCCAGAAGGATAAGTGTTTTGACATAAAAGTGGTCAAAGGACATGTACAGGGAATTCATAAAGTAAAAAATACAGTTGGCCAATAACTGAAAATTTTGTTGTTTTTTTTTAGTAAGAATGCTCAAGGGTGACAATGAAAATTTCAATTCTTCTTTCTCCTGTAAGTGGTGTACTAGAGCCTGCTTGCAGGCCTTGAAATATCATATTGATAGCTTGAAATCAGTCATGGTGAGAGTATTTACACCATGGAAATCAGCAAATGATGCCTATCAGGGTTGTTTGTTTTTTACTTGAAGAGCCAGTTGTTAAACATTTCCCAGCACACTACTGTGTGTATTCAAATCACTGCCTCTCACTGAATCCTTTCTGACTACATTTAAATATTCTCGAGTCTCCTCTGCCATCGTTTAATTTTGTTTTAGAGATAAGGTCTCACTCTGTCACTCAGGCTGGAGTGCAGCGATGCAGTCATAGCTCACTGCAGCCTCAAACTCCTGGGCTCAAGTGATCCTCCTGCCTCAGCCTCCTGAGTAGTTGGGACTACAGGTGCACACCACCTGAAGATCTAACCATACCCGGCTAATTAAAAAAATTTTTTTTTGGTTGAGATGGGTTCTCACTAAGTTGCCCAGGCTGATCTTAAACTCCTGGCCTCAAACAATCCTCCAACTTCGACCTCTCAAAGTGCTAGGATTACAGGCCGGAGCCACCGCCTCCAGCCTTCTCTGCTATCTTTAAAGAAACTCTGACCCCTACGGCCTTCTCCAGCCACCATACCATCTCTGTTTTCCTTCACAGCCAAATTTCTTCAAAGAATTGGCTGTACAGTACTTGCTGAATCCATTTACTCATTTCCCAATCATTCTTCAACATACTTAAGCCATTTTTTGACACCGTCACTCTCCTAAAACAGCTCTTCTTGAGCTCAGTGACCTAAATTCTGTGCACAGTTTTTTCTTACCTCCCTTGCCCTCTTGGCAGTATTCAGTTCTATTGACCATTATTACCTTCTTGAAATCCTCTTGTCCTTGGGTTTCAGAGACACATGATCCGGTTTTCCTCCATCCTGAAAAGGCTTCTCCTTTTCAGTTGCCTTTTCAGGTTCTTCCTCCTGTTTTCTACCTCTAAACGTTGTTGTTTTCCAGGGATTAGTCTTGAGTCTTTTTCTCTTCTCTGCTCTCTCCCTAGTTAATTCCATCTATTCCCCTGGGTTTAAATATCAACTATATACCAGTGACTTCTATATTTGTATCTCTCCTCTGAGCTGCAGTTGCCTACTTGACATCTTCCCCTTTAGTGTCTCAAAAGCATCTGAAACTCAACACATCTCAAACTGGAGCCAAAGACTTTCTCCGCTTCCCCAGATCGGAGGTTCTCCAGCGTTTCCCAGCTCAATAAAATGTACCACCATATATGCCAGCAACCTCGGAGTTGTCCTTGGCATCTTTGTCTTCCTCATCTCCCACATCACCAAGGCTAGGTTGCCTTCACCTTCTAAATATCTCCCGCATAGCATCTCTTCATCTCCACTTCCACAACCTTATTACAAGCCTCCACAATCTCTCAGCTGGACCACTGCTGTAGCCTCCGAACAGATCTTCTTGCCTCTACTCTTTTTTCCCTTCAATGTATCCTCCACACTGAAACCAAGGGAACTTTTCAAAACATGGATCTAATCATGTTACACTCTTGTCCTAAGCCCTTCAGTGGCTTCCCATTGCTTATAGTATTACAGTAGCCTAGGGCCCTGCGTGTCTTGCTCTATGCCCACTGCTCCCATCTCATTTCATGCCACTCTGGTCCCTGTGCACTCCAGCCACACTTTCTTTCTGTTTCTTGAATAGAGCCTTCATATATGCCCTTCCCTTTGCCTGGAAGGTTCTTCCTACTCCCATCCTCCCTTCACCTTGCTGACTCCTCTTTAATCTTCTGATCTCAATTCAAACATCACTTTCTCCATGAAGCCTCCTGGATTGACAAGCTAGACTGCTAGACTAAGTAAAATCTGTCCCCACCCCGTCACCATTATAGTCTCTGAGGGCACCATAAATACCTCCTTAATTGCTCTTACTGCAGTTTTATTTTTGCATTTATGTGTGTGATTATCTGGTTATTGTCTGTCTTCCCTACTAGACTGTAAGCTCCATGAACAGAGGGACCAAGTCTGCTTTTGCTCACCATTGATCTCTAGCATCTAGTCTAAGACTTAACACGCAGTAGGGACTCAATACACATTTGTGGGGTTAATGAATTGTGTAGTGACTTTTGTGTATAGGAAATGCATAAAACTATGCCAGCTAGTATTTTTTCCTTTTGCTATTGCTTTCAGAAAGCTGAAAAAAATCATATTTAAAGCTCATGATAGATAATTTTATTTATTTTATTTTATTTTTGAGACAGAGTCTTGCTTTGTTGCCCAGGCTAGAGTGAGTGCCGTGGCGTCAGCCTAGCTCACAGCAACCTCAAACTCCTGGGCTTAAGGGATCCTACTGCCTCAGCCTCCCGAGTAGCTGGGACTACAGGCATGCGCCACCATGCCTGGCTAATTTTTTTGTATATATATTTTTTAGATGGCCAGATAATTTCTTTCTATTTTTTAATAGAGACGTGGTCTCATTCTTGCTCAGGCTGGTCTCAAACTCCTGACCTCGAGCGATCCACCCGCCTCGGCCTCCCAGAGTGCTAGGATTACAGGCGTGAGCCACTGCACCCAGCCCTCATGATAGATAATTTTATATGCCAACTTGACTGGGTCAAGCGAAGCCCAGAAATAGGGTGTGTCTGTGAAGGTATTCTGGAAGAGATTAACATTTGAATTGGTAGATTCAGTGAAGCAGATGGCCCTCCCCAATGTGGGCTTCATCCAATCTGCTGAGGGCCTGAATAGAACAAAAAGGCGGAAGAAGGTTGAATTGGCTCTCTCTGCCTGACTGCTGAGCTGAGACATCAGTCTTCTTCTGTCCTTGGACTAAGACTTACACCATTGGCTTCCCAGTTCTCAGGCCTTTGGACTATAACTGGAAGTTTACACCACTGGCTTTCCTGGGGCTCCAGGTTGCAGACGGTAGATTGTGGGAATTCTCAGCCTCCAGAATCATGTAAACCAATTCTTTATAATAAATCATATCTATATCTATATCTATGATTCTGTTTCTCTGGAGAATCCAGATGAACACAAAACTTAATCATAGCAATTACATCAACCCACTAGAAATAGCATGTTTGAATTTTCTCTTTTGATCTGGATGTGCTATTTCTTTTATGAACTCTCCTCTGGAATCAGATGGCTGGGTGTGTGTGTCTGTGCACATGCACCTATGTGTGTATGCATATATGGGTACAAAGAGAAATCAGTACATAAATGCAAAGTGTCAAGAGATTGATACCAAATGGAGACCTCATCTTAATCTATGACTAATGGTGGTGATGGTGAAGCCAGTATCTTACTAAGGCATCATTACCATCTTTATCCATCTCCGTGTCTTCTTATTTCAACACTCTGAAGTCTGTGTGACTCATCTGCGGAGGACTGTAAGGCAACTGGGTAGAGACTGTGTTTCTCTAGATTCTGTACCATGTTTATGGGCTGTTGATCAATGTCACTCAACTTGCAGATCTTACTGTCTTTTTTTTAACCTTTTTTTCCTTGCGAAATATAGCACACATCCAGGCCAGGCAAGGTGGCTCAGCCCTGTAATCCTAGCACTCTGGGAGGCCGAGGTGGGAGGATTGCTTGAGCTCAGGAGTTCAAGACCAGCCTGAGCAAAAGCGAGACCCCATCTCTACTAAAAAAAAAAAAATATATATATATATATATATATATATATAAAACACATCCAGAAGAATTCCTAAAGCATAAGGATACAGCAAAATCAATATTTATAAAGCAAACACTCATGTAACTGCCACCAAGAAGTAGAACATTGGTATTTATTGGCTATACTATACCTTGGATACTGCCTTATGGCATATTTCATATTTTCCTTTTTTTTTTTTTTTTTTGAGACAGAGTCTTACTTTGTTGCCTGGGCTAGAGTGAGTGCTGT
>CM052457.1:94842120-94871713 GCA_028533085.1 Varecia variegata | reverse complement strand
ATCTGTAGTAGCCTTTTAGAAGACTTTGACCCTAAACCAAACTACCTGTTATTATGTAAATCCCGTTACCCTTGGCAACCGAAAATCTGTACCTGTGCTATAAGAATTCAGTCTTGGTTGCATTTCTGCGGGAAGAGATGCAACCTTCCAGGCTCCGTCCTTTGTCTATCTTCATAAATCTTTACTTTATAAACTATATTTTTGGCTCTTTGTATTATTTTTATTTCTGTTTCCTACTATTTTTCCCTGGTTTGCGATGACCCCTGTCCGAGGGACCCGAACTTTTGCTGGGAGTGTAGCTAACTCCCCGCAGGGCTCTCCCTTTAAAAGCTCTGTATTTCTGCTTATGTTATGGGAAATGTGCATTTTGAGAGGAGAAAGTCTACCATTTCTCCTCCTTGGCTTGCAAAATAATAAACTCTTTCCTTCTCTGGAACCACTTCTTTTCCTTCTGATGGGGCCTCGAGGACAAGTGCTGTACTTGTAGTCACAGCCTGAGCAAAAGCGAGACCCCATCTCTGCCAATAAGAGAAAGGTTACCCAGGTGTGGTGGCAGCACCTGTAGTCCCAGCTGCCCAGGAGGCTGAGACAAGGTATCGCTTAAGCCCAGGAGTTTGAGGTTGCAGTGAGCTGTGAGGACACCACCGCACTGTAGCACAGGCCACAAGGTGAGACCCTGCCTCAAAAGAAAATAGGTTTCTGGGACGACTAGGGGGAAGGAGCCAGAGGGGCTAGGGTGCTTCCTTCAATCTCTTTTCCAAGGTCACTAATCCCCTTCCTGAGTCCACTGGACTCATGACTTAATCACCTCCAAATGATCCCACCTCTTTTCAACACATGAGTTTTGGGGAGACACATTTGGACCCCAGCAGGGGACAACTGCTGGAGCAAGGTCTTTGGGTAGGATCAAATGCAGAGATGGAGCAGGGACAGTTCATTGTAGTAACAGGACTTTGCAGAACTTCGGTGTAGACTCTTCAACACTAAAGACTGGAAAAGCCCTTAGAAGTGATGCACTCCAACATTCTTTTGCATGCAGGAATTCCTCCACGCAGCCTCCCAGAAAATACGGGTCCACCCTCTGCTTGAACATCTCCAGTGATGACCAACTTACTACTTTCCAAAGCAGCCATTTACATTTGAAGACCCCTATAATGGTTAGGTAGCTCTTCTTTATGGAACTGGGCTATAATCTGTCTCTCTTGTCAATTTCACCCAGGCGACCTGGCTCTGTGCTTCAGGATCAGAGACTTATTGTAATACCAATTGCCAAGTGTTTGTTTCAGATTTCAAACACGCTTTTATAGACTCCCCTCACTAGATCCTCACAATACACAGTGAGGAAGGTATTAGCCTCCCCATTGCACCAATGAAGAAACTGACACTCAGGGAGATTAAGTGACTTGCCAAAGGCAGCAGGCTTAGTAAGCTGCAGAGCTGTGAATTCAGCTGGGGGCTCCTGAGTCCAAAGCCCACTCCTCCACTCTGCCTGAGTCCCCTCCCTCTCTCCCACGGGCCAGCCCTTCAGTTTTTTAAAGGCAGCTGTCATGTTCCCCATGAATCTTCTCCTCTAGCTAAACATTCCCAACGCTTTCAACTACTTCTCGTCAGGAGCCCCTTCACTCCAGGTCACTCCTACAGATGGGCTCCAAAAACTGAGCACAATATTCCAGTGGAGTCTGGCCAGTCGCGTGCAAAGCAGGCCTTTTTTGTCCCCACTCCCTTTGCTCTGGACATTGTACTGCCACCCCTGCAGCCTGGAATCAAAGCCCCGCATCCGTAACGAAGCTTCATCAATCTGTTAACTTACTCATTTTTCACTCATAAATATGAATAATTTACATGTGTGTTTGGTTTCTGTTTTGTTTCCTTGCAAAATCTTCAGTCCCCAGAACACCCAAGGAACAAGCGTTATATGAGCACAGGAGGAGATACATGAGACAGCTCGGATATTTAATTATATTTTCAAATGTATGGAAAAGTGTAAAACCTACCCAGCCTGCTACGTCATGCACGTGGGCCCTATCTGTCTTTGGAAGGAGTGCGACCTCCCTCTGGATCTCAATGAATGAAACCATGTCGAGTTGTTGCATCTGCATGAATTTCCAGCAGCTCTGAGTGTCTGGCAGACAGGAAATAAATCAAGTGACTATTCTGCCCAGATCACTCTTGCCAGATTGACTGCCAGGGAGCCCTAGGAACAGAACTCCTGATGATGTCAGCTGGCCAGCAGGAATGGGTAGCCAGGCTGGGGTAGATTGTTCATTGAGTCTTAAAGGAGCAAGCCAAACTTCCAAAAGAACAGGAACCACCCCATGATAGGTACTACTGAGCTGTAGGCTTTGGGGTTGTAGTGCACCCAGTAGGCAGTTTAACTGTCCTGGCAAGGCCAGGCAGGGCTGTTTTCCTTGAGAGGTTAGCAACCCAAGTCCATTAGCAGTGGCACCAGGACTGCATGCAATGTTCTCTCCCTCTCCCTGCTGTTTGTGGGTGCTGCTAGCCACCCACCGAACAAGCTGACCCATGGATAGTGCCCCCTCTTGGGAGCCTGTGTTCAGCTTAGGGTCCCCCTTCTGTCCTCTACCAAGCTGCACCAAACCCCCAGCACATCAAGGGGACCATGCACTTAGCAAACGGATCGTGAGGGACTGCCCATATCTGTCCCGATAGGTAAAAACAGAAACAGGGTGTGGCTGCCTAAGATCACAGAATGCACCGGTGACAATGACAGACTCAGAGCCAGAAAAGGCAGAGGCCCTATTTCTTGATCTCCAGATAACAACAAAGTACAATACAAAATACAACGGATGATGTTTCAAGTTGAAATCTCACCAGATTCTGCCCATTTCAAGTCAGAACAATGTTCAAGTGAACTCAGCCCATACAAGGGCCACTCAAACATGGAGGCTGGCAATTGACAAATAGCACCAGCCTAGAGGTCGCAGGTTGTTTAGAAAGATGCCACAAGCCCAACTAGAGGACTATCTTCTCTCATTTATTTCACACAAGAGACAGGTATGGTCTCACAGAGGAGCCACCATGAAACGTAAAGCTCAGGTGGCAGAGTTGGGTGTGCCACCAGGAAAGGTCTCCAGGACCAGAACTCTCTCCTCTAACAAGCTCCACCATGTCTGAGATCCCTACCATTAGAGCCACTCCTTTGGGTTAAGGCATTGAAGGCCCCTCACAAAGGCAAATATTTCAGAGTATAGGCTATTGGCTAAACATCTGTGCCTTGAGCCACACTGCCTGGGTTTGGATCCCAACCTCACGACATACTAGCTGTGCAATCTTAGGCAAGTAACTTAACTTCTTTTTTTTTTTTTTTTGAGACAGAGTCTCACTCTCTTGCCTGGGCCACAGTGCCATGGCATCAGTCTAGCTCACAGCAACCTCAAACTCCTGGGCTTAAGCGATCCTCCTGCCTCAGCCCCCTGAGTAGCTGGGACTACAGGCATGCGCCACCATGCCCAGATAATTTTTTCTATATATATTTTCAGTTGGCCAGATAATTTCTTTCTATTTTTAGTAGAGATGGGAGTCTCGCTCTTGCTCAGGCTGGTCTCGAACTTCTGGCCTCGAGTGATCCACCCACCCGCCTCGGCCTCCCAGAGTGCTAGGATTATAGGCGTGAGCCACTGCGCCCGGCCGTAACTTAACTTCTTAATTTCTCTGCCTCAATTTCCTCATCTGTAAAATGGGGGTGATAATGGAACCTACTCATAAGGTTATTTTGAGGATTCGGTGAGTTCATACATGTATGTAAATGTGGAGCAGTGACTGGGACATAGAAAGTGCTTACCAGGCCAGGCACGTTGGCTTATGCCTGTAATCCCAGTACTTTGGGAGGCCGAGGAGGGAGGATCACTTGAGGCCAGGAGTTCGAGACCAGCCTCGGCAACATAGGGAGACATTGTCTCTACAAAAATCAAGAAATTAGTGCTCGCTTCGGCACTAAGCGAGCACTATTCCAATTCTAAAATTGGAATGATACAGAGAAGATTAGCATGGCCCCTGCACAAGGATGACACGCAAATTCAATTAAAAAAAGAAAAAGAAAGTGCTCACCAGAGGTTGGCTGGTATCGTGATGATGGAGTCAGACTGTGAAAGGCTTTGAAGCCAGGCTAAGCAACCAGTCCTGTATGGTTCGCAGACCACACTCCTCCTCCCTCCACACTGGAGCCACTTTTGGAGGAATCAACCAACTTCAGTTGCAGGCTCAGCCCTGCCCCAGGCTCTAGGCCAGAGGGACATCAGTACTGTGGTACTCTGCCTCGGGTCACACTTACTGCTGGCTAGCCCTGACTTTGGACCCAATTCTGATAACTGGGCAGCCCCCTTGTCCCTGAGGTCTAGCCTGCAACCCCTCTAACCCATCATGCCTCAGTTCAGGTTGCTAAATCCTTCTCTCATCCCCTGTGCTCACTTTGAGGACCTTTAACCTAGGTGCGGAATTGAGACATAAGTAATTTGAGAACTACTCAGGATAGTATAGGATACAGTGTCAGGTTGGGTGTTACAGACTACAAGGATGCTGTGAAGGTGAAAGCGATTAGGACCAGAGTGGTCAAGCAGAGCTGCCTGGAGGAAGCAGAGCTGGGGTTGGTAGCATTTGCACTAGCAGAAGGTGGAAGGGCAAAACTGGAGTCTGGTCACCTACCTAAAACCTCAGCCCCCTAAAACTCACTTTGCAATCCAAATTTAGTTCCCATTTCCTGACTGTCCTGTCCCACAGCAGTTAACTGAGTCGTGTCCAGCTGTATGTGAAGAGATGGCAATGCCTACTGAAACCGAGAACAGCAGTGGCATCTCTGGATCTGGAGGGTGGCACATGGATGCCCTCTGTTGATTGACAGTCAGTTGGAGCAGTACTGATGGAGCCCTTGGAATGAGAAGCTTGCTGGATCTTTATAGCTGGAATCATTGTCATTTAAAGCCAATCACTTCATTCTTCTTGGGGACTTCCCAACAGGAACAAGATCAGGCCTTACTGTCTTTCACAAACCCTCAGCAGCAGGTTCAACTTGGGATGAATCAAATCTCTCCCATAATCCTTTGGCAACCATTTGCAGGCAGCTCACCGCTCCTCTGGCTTGGACTTGACCACTCACACTCTCAAAATGACAGATCGTGGACAAGATTTGTCTAGACCAGTGCTTGTCAAGCTATATTTGTGGTAAAAGACCAGTTAATTATTCTTTTAATTTTTTAAAGTTCCAATCTGTCCTGGACAGATACTTTTGTAAACTTTTTTAAAAAAAATCACTAGAAATCGGGCCAGGCTCGGTGGCTCACACCTGTAATCCTAGCACTCTGGGAGGCCGAGGCGGGAGGATCGCTCGAGGTCAGGAGTTCGAGACCAGCCTGAGCAAGAGCGAGACCCCGTCGCTACTAAAAAATAGAAATTATCTGGCCAACTAAAAATATATATATAGAAAAAATTATCTGTGTGTGGTGGCGCATGCCTGTAGTCCCAGCTACTCGGGAGGCTGAGGCAGTAGGATCGTTTAAGCCCAAGAGTTTGAGGTTGCTGTGGGCTAGGTTGATGCCACGGCACTCTAGCCCGGGCAACAGAGTGAGACTCTGTCTTAAAAAAAAAAATCACTAGAAATCAATCATGTGCTCAGCAATATCAGATTTCCATAAACATTTCTAAACTCTCAATTTCTTTTCTTATCTCACTGGACCGGCACCAGTTCAGAGCCCACACTGTTCTATGCCTCTCTGGACTCTCCATCTGCTCGGTGAGGAGATGCTGACAGTGTGGATAGTGAGCTCCCTAGGAAAGGCTGGCTCCGTTCAGATTCTCTCCATTCTCTACCCAAAGCAATGATGCCAGACTGGTAGAAGATTTGCCACTTGCTAGAAGCCATGTGACCTTAGACAAGTTACCCGACTTCTCTGAGCCTCAGTTTCTGCATCTATAAAATGGGCATAATATCTAATAGTACCTTTCTGGCAAAGCTGTTGTGAAAATTCAGTGAGATATAACACGTGGAAAACAGTTAGCACAGTGCCCGGCACATTGCTAACTTACTGTGTGCGTACCTCGATAATGTCGTCCAGGGGGCAGATGGATTAGGGGCAGTCCCATGTATGAGTTAAGAACCCAGGTTTAGGAGTCATCTCATTTTTGGCTTGGGATGCCAGCATGGCCACCTGCTAGCTGCATAATGTTGGGTAAGTTACTTCCCAGAGGCTCCGTTTTGTCATCTGTAAAATGGAGATAACATTAATAGGTATCTCATAGGGCTGTGAGGAGATTCAATGTTTAGCTCCATATCTTGCACATAGTAGGGGCTGGATGACTAGTAGTTAGATTCCAGTTATTCCCGCACCCTCCCAATCGTAACCCCTACTCTGCCATAGGCCACCGGGAGGGAAAGGTGCCCCCAGCTGGGTGACTAAGATTCAGCAATCTTCACCCACTCTGGTGTCTGAAACCAGAAACTGCGTGTTGCTGAACCAGCCAGAATCTTTTGGTAGAAGAGAAGAAGCATGGACAGTGGAGTCAAACAGATGTGTTTGAATGCTGGGTCCATCACATGCTAGCTATGCACTCTTGAGTAAGTTTCTTCGCCTGTCAGTACCTCGGTTATCCTATTTGTAAAATGAGACCAATGCAATAAACCAGTTGTCTCCAAAATGAGGTGGGCAAGATAATTCATTGAGGCATAGGAAGAAAATATTAGAACTTCTATTTCAATTTATTTGGTAACAAAAACATTAAAGAAATTAAACTGTAATGTACACAATAAATGGGTTGACAGTGGCACCCTCATTTAGTCATTTGCAAGATGGCCGCTGATGGAGACCTTGAAAGAGGAACGGGAATCCCACAGCAGAGAAGGGTAGCTGGTGGTGCCTGCCCTCCTTCGTTTCATGTGTAGCCTGTGCCAAAGTTCTGCGATTTCTGTGTTGGGCTGTGAATTTACAAATTAGATCATCTGGTTTTAACTAAACCAACCCTCCCCAAATGGAAAAGTGGCTTGAAAAGATTCCTCCAAATAAACCACAACCCGAATGAAGATAATCTGAAGAACACAAGCACAAGTGGGCAATAGGAAAATGGCAGAACCGATTCATCTCCCATTCCTAGCGCAAGTTCTTCACCAGCCCCATTACAAAGTAAAAACGATGAGCAAAAGATAGCACCCACACACACAAAAAGAAAGAAATTATCAAGAAAGCTACTTAAAGTATGATTCCTATCCACTACTGTTAATAATAAACTCATTTTAAGTGTATACTCTGCCTTGAGATATTCTAATAATAGTACAAAGCCATCAGGATTAGGAAGATATTTAAAATGTAAGCATCCACAAGATGGATGTGTAACTAATCTATGGTGGTAGATGTCACAAGGATGGTTACTTTTCATGGCAGTTTGTAAACATATCCATAAAGTTTTTGACACTCTGCCTTTTGACAGGAGGAGTCTATGTCCCCTTCCCTTGAATCTGAGCAGCCAACAGAGTATGGTAGAGGTGATGTTGCCTAACTTCCAAAGCCAGGTCACAAACCACACGCAGAGGCCACCTTTAAGTGTCCTGGCTAGCAGCCCCAGCTGAGGTGCCAGCCAGCAGCCATCATCAAATGACAGACATGTGAGGAAAGACATCTCCAGAGGATTCCACCCCTAGGTGTTGAGTCACCCCCAGCCGTCACGTCTTCCCAGCCAATGTGCCAGACATCAAGGAGCAGATACAACTCATCCTCATGTGCCCTGTCTGAATTCTTGACCTCCGGAATCCATGAGTATAATAAAATGGTTATTTTTCACCACTAAGTTTTGGGATGATTGGTTACATTGCAATAGGAACCGGAGCAGTAACAAAAGGGGAAGAGCCACGAAAGAGGCTCTGGGTGCTGTGCTATTCTAGTTCTTGATGTGAGTGCCGGTTACACACGTGTGTTCAATTTGTAAAAATGTGTCCAGCTATACACTTACAATTTGTACATTTTTCTGTATGTATGTCATCATTTTTTTAAAGCTTAGATTAAAAAAACCTGGGCATCTAGAATATAAAGACAAATATCTACTATGTTTTCAGCAACGTTTAAAATCATGTGATTTCTGTTCTACTACTTTTCCCCTTCTCACTGCTGCACTTGACTAGTCTAAAATAATAATAATAAAAAAAATCATGTGATTTTCAAAATAGTACTTTATTAGATCTCACTGATCATAAAGATACATGTTAAGAAGCTTCATTTGGCTGGGCTCAGTGGCTCACACCTGTAATCCTAGCACTCTGGGAGGCCAAAGCAGGAGGATCGCTTGAGGTCAGGAGTTAGAGACCAGCCTGAGTAAGAGCAAGACCCCGTCTCTACTAAAAATAGAAAAATTAGCCGGGCATGGTAGCGTGCTCCTGTAGTCCCAGCTACTCGGGAGGTTGAGGCAGGAGAATCGCTTGAGACCAGGAGTTTGAAGTTGCTGTGAGTTAGGCTGACGCCATGACACTCTAGCCCAGGTGGCAGAGAGAGACTCCATCTCAATAAAAAAAGAAGCTTCATTTGAAAGTTTCTTATTTGATAACAAAAAACAAAAGTTCACTGATCCCTTCGGGGAAACACTTGTTTTTCCTATCATGGTAAAAATGGTCAAAACAATCTGTATGAAACATTATGGTGACCAACTAAAATGTGTTCCTTTGTCAGCAAATACTGTTGGAAGGCATCTAGAAAGTGTTGCTGAAAATTTGAACAAACAATATTAGAATAAATGACGTAGTGTAGGAAGTTTTCTGTGCAATTGGATAAAACATTTCTGAAATTTTCAGCTTTGTGTTTGCTAGATTCTTTTGCAACAATGAAATCCACAAAGAACTACGTTTTTGTGAGCTACTAAAGGAAAGATGTAAAGGAGAAGATATGAACAAAAATGACTGGTTTTAAAAAGTATATCTTATAGAGAAACTGGAAATACAGATTTTTACACTGATAAAGTGCTGCTCTGACAGGAAATTTTTCAAAAGTGGGGGTAGATTTCAAGATAAGTTTACTGAGAAAGTTGGCGAGCTATGATAGCAAAGATATTGAATCCTGAAATGTGCAAAGTGCTATAGGATTCATCAATCTGGTTAACGGTATAAAAACAAAACTTCTGATATACAGTAAAATCTTTACAATATTCCATTTTGTACCTCCTTGAAAGAGTTTTCAAACTAAAACATGCACTTTCGTTTCACATACAGATATGCATTTCAAATTTACTGACCTTCTCGGGGTGTCCTGTGGTAGTCAGGGGACTTTAAAAAAAATTATAATAAACACACGTAGCCCAGCTCTTCAAGGTAAAGTTGGTATTTTAACAATGAGTGAGAAAATAACTGCTTTGGAAAGAAACAGGGAGAAAACATTTGGAAAATGAATGTTTGTGTTTTCATTGTTATGTCATTTTGTGGCACAAAATGATGTAAATAGCATACCTAAAAAAACCTCTCATATCTGCATGCTTAAAAACTTGGGAATGAAAATTCCTAACCTCTTTTAACATCTTTCAAATGGAGAGTTTTTGTGGGTTTTGAATACGTTTGTTAAAAATACAACAGTGCAACAACTGCTGATTGCTTTGCAAGAACAAATGATTGCCATCAGCAAAGGTAAATGTTTATCAGATGAATTTTATCAGAAACCTTTGCATAATTGGTGGGTGGAATTGAAAAATGAGAATCATGACCTTAGTAAGCCCAGCCAATGAATTTTTTTTTTCCCATTTGGAACTGCGTATCTTTGTAAGACATCTTCCTCATCTACGACAGACACTGAAACCTAGTGCTACAATAAATAAACTTAGGACCACACCTTCGCAGAGCTGTATTAGTGTTGACCCAAGATTTAAAAAAAATGAAACACATGCAATCACATTCTCTTGTGTAAAAATTAATAATAACATTTTAAAGAATATCCAAATAGTTTTTGTACTATAAGCATTATAAAAATATAAATTAGTTTAAAATATTTTTATTTCATTTTTGTCTCATTGTTTAAAAATATCATTTTTGTGTATGCTTTATAATATACATATGTCATTTTGAAATTACAAGACACTCAAATATTGAGAATACCTGCTCAAAATATTTATTATAAGAGTGCGAAATAAAAAAAAAAAAGGTCAGGAGATCATTGCTGTAATAGTATCTACTTTTTTTTTTTCTTTTTAGAGATGGGGTCTTGCTCTGTCACCCAGGCTGGAGTGCAGTGGTGGGATCATAGTGCACTGTAACCTTGCATTCCTGGGTTCAAGGGATCCTCCTGCCTCAACCTCCCCAGTAGCTAGGACTACAGTCATGTGCCACGCCCAGCTAATTGTTTTTATTTTTTGTAGAGACGGCATCTCGTCACGTTACCCAGGCTGGTCTTGAATTCCTGGGCTCAAGCAATCCTCCTGCCTCGGCCTCCAAAGTGCTGGGATTGCAGGTGTGAGCCACAGCGTCTGGCCTGTTTTTAAGCATCATGAATGTAATACACTTAGCACAGTGCTTGGCACGTAATAAATCTTCAGTGAGTGTTGCCTTTACAATATCTTCTCTATATATGATATATATATATATAAACATATATATACACACACACATACATACAAATAGATACAGATATATTAGAGACAGTAACATGATGGTTAAAACCATGAACCTTGGAATAAGGCCAAGTTGGATGGGTTCCCTGCCACTTACTAGCTGAGTGAACATGACCAATCAACTTCACTGGGCCTCAGTTTCTCATTAGTCTCCTAGAGTTGTTATAAAGATTAAGGGAGACAATGCACCTTTTTGGCAATAGCTCTATTGAGATACAATTCCCATACCATATAATTCACCATTTGAGAGTGTACACTTCAGTGGTTTTTAGTATATTCACAAGGTTCTGCAACCATCACCACTAATTCCAGAACATTTTCAACACCCCCAAAGAAACCTATACCCACTGGCAAGCACTCTCCATTCTCCCCGCCTCCCCCACACTCTTGCCTTGACAGCCACTAACCTACTCTCTGTCTCTAAGGTTCTTCTTCTGGACATCTCACAAATGAAATCAGAAGAGACTTTTGTGGCTGGCTTCCTTCCTTAGCATAATGTTTCTCAGGTTCATCCCTGTTGTAGCATGTGTTAGTATTTCATTCTTTTTTATGGCCACGTGATATTCCATTGTCTGGATATACTATATTTTGTTTACCCGTTCATCCGTTGATACACATTGCGGCTGTTTCCACCTTTAGGCTATTGTGAATAGTGTTGCTATGACCATTCACGTATGATAGAGCATATTTAATGTTTGGCACAAGGCCTGCCAGTTACCTAAGTGCTCAGTGAGCAGTAGGTAGTTGTTATCATTAGTACCACAGAGTGCTACGTTGGGTGATTTGGGGCACAGGACGCCTGGACGTCAGAAATGGAAGGCTGAAGGCACCAAGGACAACATTCACTTACCGCACAATTTTGCAGAGGGCTGTCCTCGCCCACTGTACCTAAATGTACAGTAAGGAGCATGACATCGAGGCATGAGCACAGACCCTGCTCTGCCACTTTCAAGCCGTGGGACTCTGGCAGTTCGCTTAACCTCCCTCATCCTTGTGTGTGAATTGGATATAAATCCTGTCTTCTCTACGTACCTCACAGGCTTGCTGCCTGGGTCAAAGAGCTACTTAAAAATAAAAAAGCACTCTGAAAACCGCTAAGAGATCATGATTCCAAGCCTTACATATTACAGAAGCCAAATTCCCTTGAATAAAGGAACCACTTTGTACTGCTCACTGTCCTCCCTCTCTCTCCAGATTTTTCACATTCTCTTCAGGATGACACCGGGGCTTTCTCACCGCAGCCCCTGGTGCTAGTACCTCCTTCCTTGAAGCTCCTTAAGGGCCAGAGGTGAGCAGCCTGATCCAGGGTAGAAGCCTGAATTCACATCAACAAAAGGCCTAGGATGCCTCTTTCCCCTCAGGTTGAAACCTGCGCGGCCTTTCTGGGTTTCTCATTCGCTAGTTGGTTAGAGCGCCCTCATGTGTCTCCACATGGTAATACTCGGGGTCTTTTCCAGGATGTGGCATTCTCTCAATCGCAGTATCAATAAAGTGTGTAATGGAAATTTTTTTCTCGTCACACTTCAGGGCCCATATTTGACCGCTGGGCTCCATTTAAGTCGTTCCAACTCGAGTCTTAGGCACGTTTCCTGCTTCCACTCAGGCCTAAAGATTTCTTCCTGTTCCCTGCCCACCCCCTTTCTCCTCAGTCATTTTGAGAGGCCCTAATCTTGTGGCTCACAAATGTGTCAACTTGCTCCTACCAACTTCTACTATTCCAAGCTTACCTAGCTATCAAAATAAGATTGTAACTTTTTTTTCTAATTGGGTACATCAGGTTTTACTAAAGGCCTGGGCGGGGGCGGCGGGGGGTGGGGGGAGTAATTCCAAAGCACCAGCAAAGAAGTGTTTACTAAACATGACTTGTTTCACAGCCTAAGTAAAAAGGTGTCCAAAATGAGGTCTCCTCCTGTAAAGCCTTGAATTTGGAAAGGGGAATATGGCAACCAGAGACAGTGACGTCCGGCAGTGCACACACACACACACATCCCCCACACACTCAAACACCCTCTCTTACACACACATTCACACTCAGAGAGAAAGCAGCTTTCTCTCTCATTGAGAATCATGTGATGATATGAGCACAGGCCTTTGGAGGAAAGGAAACTTACATTCTATATCTGGAACCTCAAGAATGTTCCCTATTCTCTCAATGACCGAGGGTTAGGGAAGTCTGATGGACTTTACTTCCCATATTCCACATGTCCCCCTCTTGCCTGTTTTGTACCCATGGATTCTTCTGAATCCACAAGCCCCCCTGGCAAACTCCACTGAGAGTTAAGCCTTTGGTTTCACCTGATAAGGAAAACCCCCATCTGTTACTTGGCACAGCAGCCACCTGACACCCCCACCCCTCACGGAAGACCCGCATCAGCATAATACTAACCTAACACCTGGCCCATCAACTCCTCTATCACCTGGTGCATCAACATAATACTAACCTATTACCTGACACATCAACTAACCTATTACCTGGCGGGCATTAGTCACCTGAGACCACCCCCCTGCCTCGGACCACCCCAACTTAATAAAAGTGGGAAAAATTGGGTAGATGGGGCTCAGAATTTGGTGGTGAGACCCCTCTGAGCCTGTCGGCGAATAAATCTTGATTCTCCGACTCTCCGTGTGCCGTTCGGTTTGTCCTCGGGACCATCCGCTGTAACACTCGCTGTAACAACCCTAGGGGCATGTTCCTGAGAAGATGCATGTCAATTAAATTTTTGCAGATCAGTTATGATTCCCAACCGACTTCCAGTAAGATTTCTGAGCTGCTCTCTCCGCATCCAGATTTGATTTTTGATGTACACCTAACACTTCAGCTTTAAGTGTCTCTGCCTCGTGCCACCCTCTCTGACAGTTAGTTAAACCTCATCTGGAAAATAAAGACCAATGAAACATTAAGATCTCTTCTAGTTCTAATAGTCCAGGCTCTAGTATATTTACCGGTAGACAAACCTGTAAATATATTAGAGAGGCTGCTATTTGGAAAAGACACCAGGTACCACCATTTGCAATGCTATTTGGAAAAGACACCAGGTATCACCATTTGCAATGCAAATACCCACCCTACATTCAACTTCTTGGGAGGTCATTTCCAAGGGCCTCAGGGGTTTTTGCCCCACTCCCTTGGAGGGGTAGCAGATGTTTCAGGTGACTGGAATTTTAGTTTTAGGTAGTTTCTATTATCCTTTCTGCTCCCCAGTTCCTCTACCCCACTCCCTGGTATCAAATTCCAGAGACCCTCTCTACTGAAATAGAGATTGGTGCTGTGGTTCTGGGGACTAGCGTATGCAGCTGGTGACCTAGGGTAGAAAGCACTCGCTAAGTAAAGATGAAATGAGTTGCTACGGAGGCACTGTGGCTTTGGTCTCTGGCAACAGAGTTAAGCAAGGGCACGTGCGTCATGGGTCTGTGGCACTGGTCAGGCAGCTGCCTTTACAGTCTTTGAACTGGAACCAGAGATATTATTAATGCTGATAGGGAAGAGAATTGCCTGCTTAGTGGTGAGGAAAATTAAGAGTCCAAGCATTCCTCCACCCTGAATTCTCCATTTTGATTTAAAAAAATATTGCTGTAGCTGTTTGCATATTCTGCAAGTATGTGTGTATGTGTGTGATTTGGTGTTTACAGATTTGGGGCTGCGAAGGGGAGTTTCCAGACAACGGAAGTAGCTGCTTGTCACTCAGGGTTCATTTTGAAAATGAAAGCCTGAAAGCTTGGGGCCCACTCTGGGCCTGGGTTTGGTGTCTGAGGAATCAGCAAAGGCCAGGAGGTGGCTTTGGCTAGGTGGGTCAGTGAGGAAACCACTTAATCACTATTTTCTTTTTTTCATGAATTAACCAAATCTATGAGTTGCTTTTGGCATCCTGCAGATTCAGTCTGAAGCAGGGATGCACCCTCCCCCCAACAGACACATCCACAATCACATTTTCTCAGGCTGCCAAACCAGAACAAGGGAACAAATATTAATATTAATATTTCTTGGGTACCTACTGGGCGCACAAGGACTGTGTGGCATGGTTGTCTAAGAGTTTATAGTTTAACTGGCATGTCAGAGAAAGGGGAGAGAAATGTGACAGAAGACAGTCTATCCTGAGTGCCAAAGGAGTCGTAGAAACAGAAGAAACAGAAGGAAGGAGAGGCGTTGCTCCGGGCTGGGGTAATCAGAGGAGGCTTGCTGGACAAGGTGGCAACTGAAGCCAACCTTGACAGACAGGGAGAAGTTCAGGCGCTGTGAGGGGGGCATTCCATGTAGAGGAGGGCAAGTTATAGATATGCTCAGATTATGACTAGTCCATCCGTTTGGCTGGAATTTGGGGCCTGTGTGAGTGATTTGCACTTGATAAGCCTGGTTGAATGCCAGTCCCCTGTGCCAGAACAAAGACTACGGTGTCACACAGACCTGCTCTGCCACTTCCTGCTGAGTGACCTTGAGCAAGTGGCCTAATCTCTCTGCAAACTGAGGATAGTAATGACACTTACTAAGCTCCTAAGGTCATTGGGAGGATTAAAAGAGTTAACATATGTAAAGCATCAAACACAGCATCTGGCACATAGTAAATGTTCAAAAATGAATTACAAATGCATAGGCTGTCATGAAGGAAAGCTCAAGACATTTAGAGCTGGTCCCAAATATGTGAGGGCCAAGGAGGAAAAGCCTCTGACGCTTTCCATCACTGGTGTCACAGGTGGGCCCAGGGGAGTGGGCTGGCTTGGCCTGAACCCGCATCCCCCTTGGCCTAGACTGCTGGAACAGTCTCCTGGCTTCCTGCCTCTGCCTCTCCCTGAATCATCGTCCTAACACAACCTTAATCATGGCTGTGACCCTCCCTGGCTCAAGAACCTTCTATGGCTCCCTGTTGCTCACTGACTGAACTTCTTAACATGGTAGGGGGCAGAGGCAAGAACTAGCAGTTATTGAGGGAAGGGAAGAGCAAAAAGGATGCTGGTGTTAGGAGTAAAAAAGATATAATATCCTCCTTTTTACAAAAGCCCCTAAGCTCTGAATTTGTAGATAGCAGGTCCCTCAGGGAGAGGGCAGGGATGCATATCTGAAGAGGGCAGGGCGTTCCCGCTCTGGCTCAGGCTTAGAATCACCTGTAAGCTGTTACTTCAACCTGGGAAGTTAACAAGGAGGGGAGAAGAGAGCGGAGAGCGGAATCGGGAGCCCGGGCAGCAGGGGAATACCCTTTCTCAGTTCCCTGGAATCCCGGGCAGCCCCGGGCGCTGCGTGGAGGGTCAAGGCTGCACAAAGGGCAGGGCAGACAAGCCAGAGTCACATGGGGCGACCAAGCTGCCTCCGGGAACACTAGGCGCGGGACAAAGGTGGCTCCGGGACAAAGTGCAGGGAGACTCCTGAACAGATAAGAGGAAAGGACGAAGGAAGGGGGCGGGGAACCAGCGCCCTGGAGCTCAAGAATCGCGCTCTCGGTGGCCCGGGCTGGGAGCCCAGCCCAGCCCGCCGGGGAGGGGCGCCCTAGAGCCTCTCCGCCCCGGCAGCTGCTGGGATGCTGAGGACAACCCCGGCTCCAAGAGCAGCAGGCCGGCTCCCAGCCCGCCCCCGCGCCCGCCCCCGCGCCCGCCCCTCCGCCGCACTCGCGGTGCCGGAGGCGGGGCTGCCGGGCTCACCTGGCCGTTTGGGGCGGGGCCGCCCGCGACCCGGGAGAGCCGCGCTGGCCGCGATACCCCGCGTGCTGGAGCGGGGCTTGCCCTGGGGACTTGGCCGGTGCTCCCACCCTTCCACGCCCCCCGCCACCGCCCGCGCGGGGGCCCTCCCCTAGCTCTCTCCCTCCCCTCCCTCCTCCTCCTCCTCCTCCTCGTCTCCTTTGCTCCCTTCCTCCGAACCCAATTGCTCAAGCCGCTTCCTTCCCCAACGCCAGCGCCAGTTCCTCTCCCCGGTGGGGCCCGGGAAGAGCAGCGAACTCCAGACAGTAGGACGGCCGCGGCGGCAGCTGCAAGACCATGGCCCAGCCCCGAGGGGCCGCGAACCCGGCGCCCAAGGCCTCGCCCGCGCCGACCGAGCAGAGCCTGCGGAGCGCCCCGCAGCCCCGCCCCTCGAGAGCGGGCTCCGGCAGCCTGGGCAGGTACCGGGGCAACGCCGCCGCCGCCGCCTCCCGGGAGTCCTCCTTCCACGGCGCGCTGATGCTCTCGGGGCGCCGGCGGGGAGCGCTGCGGGAGCTGCTGGGGCTGCAGGGGGCGGCTCCTGCCGGGTGGCTGTCGGAGGAGCGCGCCGAGGCGCAGTCCCCGGGCGGGCCCGGCGGCCCGAGCGGACCGGGCGGCAGCGGGCTGTGCCTGGAGCCGCGGGAGCACGCGTGGATGCTGGCGGCCGCCGAGGGCCGCTTCGAGGTGCTGCAGGAGCTGCTAGAGGCTGATCCGGGGCTGCTGCTGCGGTGCGACCCGATCACCGGCTACACAGTGCTCCACTGGCTGGCCAAGCACGGGCGCCACGAAGAGCTCATTCGGATACACGACTTCGCCCAGCGCCGGGGGCTGCGGCTCGACGTGAGCGTCCCAGGCAGCGGCGGCCTCACGCCCCTCCACCTGGCGGCTCTGCAGGGCCACGACATGGTCATCAAGGTGCTGGTGGGCGCCCTGGGTGCTGACCCCACGCGCCGCGACCACAGTGGCAACCGGCCCTGCCACTACCTCCCCCCCGACGCGCCTCTGAGTCTGCGGGAGCTGTCGGGGGCCGAGGACTGGGAGACGGCGGGCAACAGCGAGCGCCACAACGCCAACAACAACAGCAGCTGCGGCACCGCGTGGACGCTCAGGCGGACCCCGAGCGCAGTGGGCGCGACGGCCGTGGGAACAAACACGAGAGCGGCGACGCTGTCTGCCAGGGAGAAGGACGCCGCGCGCAGCCGCGTGGCGCAAATTCAAGGCCTTTTCCGCCAGCTGTTCCCCTTCTTCCAGAACCGTTGAGAGCTCGGAGGGGCCGCGACGCTGCGGCGAGGCCTCTGCTCTCGGTTATCCCGGGTTCCACCGAAGGAGAGGCACCTCGGATGCAGCTTGGGCCTGCAAGGAGCAGACCACGTCGGGGCCCGACTCAGGTACCTGTCCCAGGTCTCTTGCAACCACCGGCCACAAGGACTTGGGGACTAGAGAGCTCCACGGACCTAGCCGGCCTGGCGACAAGTCCCAAAGCTGCTACAGGACTAAGGAGTTAGGCGCAGGGAGGGTGGTCCTGCTTGGGAGATTGCAAGTTAAGCTTCCAGTAGCTATTCCTGGGTAGGCGGAAGCGCTGGGTTTATTAGGAAACATTCGCTGGAAGAATGACTAAACCAAGGATGCAGAGGAAACTCGTAAAACTCTGCCGGCCTCCCTCGGCCATTGGGGGGTCTTGCAGGGCAGGTAGAGTCAGCCCCTGGCAACCTGCTCCTGAGACTACCAGGCCTTACCGGTACCTTTTCTAATGTAGCACGGATGATTTCTTAAGTTTATTAAAGTGGAATATGTTTTCCATTCACGTGACAAAGTTGACCTTTTAGTGTCTTTTTGTTAATTAACCACAGAGGAAGAAGCTGCATATGTTTGCAGGGAAGAGGTCACCAACCCACGGCCATGAGCTAGGGATCCAGGGCAGGCTCTGGGCCTCATTCTGGAAGCAAATGGCCAGAGCTGTGCACTGAAGGAGCTACTGCCACCTTGGCTCTGAGGAGAGACACACAGTTCACCTGTCTCCGGAGCTCTTTGGCAGCTAGGTCTGGCCTTGGGCACCAGTCTCATCCTAGAGGAGTTGTCATGTGTGGGGGGGGGGAGGATGGTAAAAGGGAAAAATCTCCAAATTTACATTTCTGATATTTCGTGGTGAGTCATGTAACTTACCTTGACCTGTGCCCTCCACTAAGACACACCTGCTGACACTTTTTTCCAAGCTAGGGCTTTCCTCATCAGCATTTTTAAAATTAAGTTTAATACATCAGTTGTAGTTTGGAAAATTGCCCCCATTCAGAAATTGCATGAGTTAAATAGAATACAGGAGGTTGACTCAGCCTGAAAGGAGGAAAAAGCTGTCGGTGGCTGGAGACCCATGCTGCCTTGGAGAACAGTGCAGCGAACAGCACTGTATCCCTGGAGGCTTCGGTAGCCCTTGCAATGGACTGTTGTATTCCCCAGCCCTCTCATCTCAATCCTTGTTATTTTTATTTATTTATCTATTTATTTTGAGACAGTCTCACTCTGTTGCCTGGGCTAGAGTGCCGTGGCATCAGCCTAGCTCACAGCAACCTCAAACTCCTGGGCTCAAGCGATCCTCCTGCCTCAGCCTCCGGGGTAGCTGGGACTACAGGCATACGCCAACACATCCAGCTAATTTTTACTAGATACGGGGGTCTTGCTCTTTCTCAGGCTAGTCTCGAATTCTTTTTTTTTTTTTTTTTTTTTTTGAGGCAGAATCTCACTCTGTTGCCCCGGCTAGAGTGCCATGGTGTCAGCTCACAGCAACCTCAAACTCCTGGGCTCAAGCAATCCTGCTTCAGCCTCCCGAGTAGCTGGAACTACAGGCATGCACCACCATGCCCTGCTAATTTTTGTGTGTATTTTTAGTTGTCTGGCTAATTTCTTTCTATTTTTTTAGTAGAGCCGGGGTCTTGCTCTTGCTCAGGCTGGTCTCGAACTCCTGAGCTCAAACGATCCTCCTGCCTCAGCCTCCCAGAGTGCTAGGATTATAGGCATGTGCCACCCAGTGCCCCACCCTCATCTCAATCCTTGAACACCAAGGAGAAACAGAGTCACCACAGAACAGCCCAGAAATGCCACCCTGAGCCCCATACATCTATTAAGGTTTTCATCCCTGCCTGGTGGGCCTGTTTGTCCCCTGTGTGCTCAAAACTTTCCTACCTTCCCTTAATAACCCATTAGGGTCTTCTCATCCATGAAATGATCCAAACCCTGTTGCTATTCTCAGCCTGTCCCATGTCTCTAGGAACTATACCTTAAACATATTTACACGGTGTAATATAGCACTTCCTTTCTCTCCTAAGTAAACTTTTCTTTGATAATTGAAGAGGGGAGGGCAAGCAGTTTCCAGATACTGGCATTAGGTATTGGCATCTGGCATTAACACCCCCCACCCTTGTGCCCATTTTATAGATGCAAACTGGCTAACTGATGCAGGACCGTGGTTTCTGCTCCACAACCTCCCCCTTGATGGCTGCCAAGGTGGGTTGGGCTTGGTGAAGGCTGTCAGGGCAGGGCCTTCCTGCCACATGGCTGAGTCTGCAGGCTTCTGGCTTGGAGAAAAGATTGGTGTGTGCTGAGCATTCAAAGGACACTTTAATCCTAGCACTCTGGGAGGCCAAGGAGGGTGGATCGTTCAAGGTCAGGAGTTTGAGACCAGCCTGAGCAAGCGCAAGACCCCGTCTCTACTAAAAATAGAAAGAAATTATCTGGCCAACTAAAATATATATATAGAAAAAATTAGCCGGGCATGGTGGCGCATGCCTGTAGTCTCAGCTACTCGGGAGGCTGAGACAGGAGGATTGCTTGAGCCCAGGAGTTTGAGGTTGCTGTGAGCTAGGCTGACGCCACAGTACTCTAGCCCGGGCAACAGAGCGAGACTCTGTCTCAAAAAAAAAAAAAACAAAAAAAAACAAAGGACACTTATAACAGTAGTCCCCTCTTTATAGGAAAAGTTTGAACCTAAGCATCTTAACTATGAGCAGATTTGGGGACCTGAGACAAGCATCCACCCTGCTCTTTCCAAAATGAAAACCAACTCAGCTGGAAGATTTGAAAGCGGCTTTCTATAGTTTTTCCTGTAGTCAGCTATTCTTCCCCACAGATTTTTCACATCATGTGATACTGCCTAGCCTACCTCCTCCATGTAAAATTGAGGTTTGGCTCCAGGGGACAAACTCCCATGCTGAAAACTCTCCATGCCTAACATCAAGCCCTTGGCATTTCTGGTATGCTTTACAAGGCAAGACTGGTATGCTTACCCCAACAGAAAGAGCAAATTCCCTGAGAAATCTCTTTCCACGGGAGCAAAGCTGAGTTGAGCGGATGATGCAAAACTGCATTGTAGCAAGGGAGTCTGAGCAAGAAGAGGAGAGAGAAGCAGGGCTGTAACAGGTAAGCATGGGGGTGGAGGAGGGGCGCTGAGGGCGCACAGAGGGCAGAGCCTGACCACAGGCGGAGAGGTACAGGAAAGGTTTTGGGGCAGAAGGTAAGGCCTGATCTGAGGCTTGAGGGGTGAGTGGGAGTTGGCCAGTGGACGTAGCAAGTGCCAGGAACTGTAAGTCAGCCTGTTTGACAGGAGGGTAGGAGCTGGGGAGTGGTTAATGACAAGGCTAAAGATGTGGCTGGGGGTCCAGATCACTAAGGGTCTCGCAGGCCATACTAAATGGAACAGATTTTAGCCAAAAGGTAGCTGGGAAACATGGGAGGTTTCTAAGCTGAGGAGTAGCATGATGAGATTTTGGAAAATCACTCTGGCATTCACATGGAGGATGGACATGTCAGGGGAGAACACTGGAGGCAAATGCACCACGTAAGCAAAGCAGTTCTGGAGCAACGCTTCAAGAGAAGCCAGGCTTCAGCCCAAGAGGTTCAGGGCCCCCTGCGAGGGCAGTGCCTTTCAAACTTTGCTTCTCCTCCAAAGCCTTTGTTCATGAAACTTACCTAGAAGCCCCAAGTGTAAATCTGACAAATGTGGAGCTTCCCAGGTTGAAGCTGGGTTGGGACTTTCCCTCCCCACTCCTTACCTTGTACACAGTGGCCCCTGGAGCAAAATTCAAAACCACTGTTGGAGTGGAAAGTGTTCAGCCTGACCTGAGTTCAAATCCTGACTCCTGATTAGTGACCTTGAGCAACTTGCTGGCCTCTGTGAGTTGCAGTTTCCCCATTAAATTTATTTATTCATTTGCTGTTCCCAGTTAAATGGGAACAATATAATCTCCCGTGCTGGGTTGTTCTGAAGATTCGAGATAATGTATGTGCAACATCGTGACACATCAGGAATAGGAAATAATAGCTGTTTGAAAGAATTGAAAGGGGTGCAGCAGGCTCTTGTGGTGAAACTGTATTATATGCCAAGGTAGTCCAGGAGGGATCTGGTGGTTTACCTGCATTATGTCAGCTTTAAATGTGTTCACATTTATTGCAAGTTATTTTCCATCTGTGCCAGAGGAGTGGCTGTTCCTCAAAGGAGATGTTGGCTCCTCTGCTGATGTTCTTGATGACCTATGTATTTTACTTTAGGCATAATGGGAACGAGCTAACTTACTTGTTCTCCACCCGCTAAAAGCAACTTAGTGCCCAACAAATATGAAATATGTTAGATAGTGTTTCCAGATAAAGTCATAAACTGGAGTCAGAGCTAAACCTGAAATCCTCTGAAGAGAATAGAAGTATGCACGCCCTTCCATCTCCTAACCCTAGCAATTGCTTCTAGGATGTTCCCCATGATGTCTTCTTGTCTTAGTGCATTCCTGCTGCTACAACAAAATACCTTAGACTGAGTAATTTATAGACTGAGTAATTTATAAAGAGCAGAAATTTATTCCTCACTGTTCCGGAGGCTTGGAAGTCTAAGAGCAAGGCACCAGCAGATTCAGTGTCTGGCAAGAGCCCCTTCCTCATTTATGGCACTTTTTCTGTGTCCTCACATGGTGGAATAAATGGAGGAGCCAGGCAGCTCTCTGAAGCCTCTTTTATAAGGGCATTAATCCCATTCCTTAATCACTAAGTGAATTAATCACTTCCTAGAAGGCCCCACCTCTTAATACCATCACCTGGGGCTAAGTTCCAACATATGAATTTTGGAGGCATACATACATTCACACCTTAGTACCTCCCATCTGCCAAATCCAATTTGTTATTTTAGGTCACTTCTTGGCAGCACTGGACAATGTTGGCTACTTCCTTATGCATGAAACTGTCTTCTCTAGTCCCATGACCTATAGCTTTAATTGCCGGTATTTACCAGGATGAAATTTTGTAAACTTTTCACTCTACATTCTCTCCCAAAGTCCTTCCATCTCTCCCCACTCACCCTCCCTCACTCTGCTCTAGCTGCTCAGTCCTCTTTGCTGATCCTTCCAAGAGTCATGTTCTTCTGAACTCTGGGATTCCTGCATGCTATTCTCTGTCAAGAAACATTCTTCCCTCTCTTCCTTGCCCCACCCTTTCACGTGGCCCACGCCCACTCATCCTGCAGATGTCACATTAAATATTACCTCCTTGGGGAAGTCTTCCCTGCCCCTCAGGCAAAGTTAGCATCCACCCACTATACTCATTCATCTTCTTTATTGCCCAAATCACAATTGATAAGTTATTCATGCAGTTATTAGATTAATATCTCCCCTGCCCCTACTGGACTCAAATTCCATGAGGACAGGGACAAAGGCTGTCTTATTCACCATGAAATCCCTAGTTCCTGGTACATGGAAAATGCTCAGTAGTTGATGATTGGCAATGGAATGTTAGATTTGACACCAAAAGCACAAGAAATGAAGAATAGGTAAGTTGGACTTTGGCCAAGTGCAGTGGCTCACACCTGTAATCCTAGCACTGTGGAAGGCCGAGGCGGGAGGATCGCTTGAAGTCAGGAGTTCGAGACCAGCCTGAGCAAAAGTGAGAGCAAAAGTGAGACCCTGTCTCTACTAAAAATAGAAATAGAAAAAATTAGCCAGACAACTAAAAAACAGAAAAAAATTAGCCAGGCATGGTGGCGCATGGCTGTAGTCCCAGCTACTCTGGAGGCTGAGGCAGGAGGATGGCTTCAGCCCAAGAGTTTGAGGTTGCTGTGAGCTAGGCTGATGCCACTGCACTCTACCCAAGGCAACAGAGTAAGACTCTGTCTAAAAAAAAAAAAGAAAAGAAAAAGAAACTATCAGGAAAGTGAAAAGACAACCCATAGACTGGACAAAGATATTTGCAAACATATATTAATATCTAATAAGGGCCTGGTATCCAGAATATATAGAGAACTCCTGGCAGGGTGCAGTGTCTCACACCTGTAATTCTAGCACTTGGAGGGGGGGTTGCAAAGCAGGAGGATTGCTTGAGGCCAGAAATTTGAGACCAGCCTGGGCAACATAGTGAGACCCCTCCTCTACAAAAAATTTTTTAAAATTAGCCAGGCCTGGTGGCGAATGCCTGTAGTCTTAGCTACTTGAAAGGCTGAGGCAGGAGGATCACTTGTGCCCAGGAGTTCAAGATTGCAGTTAGCTATGATCACACCACTGCACTCTAGCCTGGGTGACAGAGCAAGACCCCACCTGTAAAAAAATTTTTATTTATTTATTTATTTATTTATTTTTTGAGACAGAGTCTCACTCTGTTGCCCAGGCTAGAGTCCTGTGGCATCAGCCTAGCTCACAGCAACCTCAAACTCCTGGGCTCAAGGGATCCTCCTGCCTCAGCCTTCCGAGTAGCTGGGACTACAGGCATGTGCCACCATGGCCAGCTAATTTTTTCTATATATATTTTTAGTTGTCCATATAATTTCTTTCTATTTTTTTAGTAGAGACGGGGTCTCGCTGTTGCTCAGGCTGGTCTCGAACTCCAGAGCTCAAACAATCCACCCGCCTCAGATTACAGGCTAGGATTACAGGCGTGAGCCACGGCACCCGCTCCCAAATTTGTTTTAATTTAAAAAATTTAAAAAGAAATCCTACAACTCATCAACAAAAATATAAACAACCAGATTTTAAAATGGACAAAGGACTTGAATAAACATTTCTCCAAGGAAGATATGCAAATGACCAATAAGCATACAAAAAGGTGCTGCTCAATCTCATTAGTCATTCAGGAAATGCAAATCAAAACCAGCATGAGGCCTGGCATGGTGGCTCAGGCCTGTAATCCTAGCACTCTGGGAGGCCGAGGCGGGAGTTTGAGAACAGCCTGAGCAAGAGCGAGACCCTGTCTCTACTAAAATTAGAAAGAAATTAGCTGGACAACTAAAAATATATAGAAAAAATTAGCCGAGCATGGTGGCCCATGCCTGTAGTCCCAGCTACTCGGGAGGCTGAGGCAGGAGGATCGCTTGAGCCCAGGAGTTTGAGGTTGCTGTGAGCTAGGCTGACGCCACGGCATTCACTCTAGCCCGGGCAACAGAGCGAGACTCTGTCTCAAAAAATAAATAAATTAATAAATAAAAACAGAACAAGAGGTAAATGCCTCTTATACTCAAAAGCAGTGAGAACACACACAGTTATTGAGTTAATGAAAGAAAAAATGTATCAGCTCTTATTTTTCCTTGCACCACCAGTACCCAGGACAAAAATATGAGCATTCATTTTGCGTACCGTTTTCGGTCAGTCTATTTCATATTTAACAGTTGGCTCAGCCTCAAGGACAGAAAGAGACCTGTATGACAGAGGTTTCTTCCCACAGCATTTTGTGTCCACTTCTCTTACAGCTCTAGTTACCCAGCAAAGTTAGTTAGTTGTACATAGTGTGTAGGAGAGTCAGGCTTATGGCAGTGAGGAGTGGCAGCCTTCAGAAAGGGAAGGAAGCCGGAGGAAGTACATAAACAGACAGACAGTTGACAGAGGAACCAAAAGGACTAGAGAAATTAGGTCCCCTGGTGTGGAGGTAAGGAGTCTTCCAGGCCTCGGAGGCCCTGAGACATCCCTGTTAACGCAGTGTGATAAATGATGTTTACATTGGGGACCGGGATCATTACAAACAGATTCAAGTATTTAGTATTGCAGTGGAAGAAGGCAGAGTAGTTTGTGATACATTCTAAAGAATTAACAGTCTAAAAGCTTTGGTTCATGAGGAGAACTCTTCAGTAATCCAGAAACATACATTTTATGGAACATGGTCAATAAATGAGGTCCTCCCGGATTTAGAACACTTTAAAGACATGACTGTGATAGTTTTCTTTTTTTATAGGGGGGTCTTCCGGTGAGGACCAGAAAACCTGCTAGACAAATTCTAAAAGAGCTGCAACACTTGTGATAGTTTTTTGATATGTCAGCTTGACTAGGGTCTATGTCCTAGATATTCAGGCAAACACTAATCTAGGTGTTGTGCTCAAGGTATGTTGTAGATGTAATTGAAGCCCATAATTAGTTCACTCTAAGTAAGGAAGATTATCCTAGATAACCGGGGTGGGCCTAATTCGATTAGCTGAAAAGCCTTAAAAGCAAGATTGAACTTCCCTAGGAAAAGAAATTCCACCTGTGGACAGCAGCCTCAGGCTGTGCACAGCCCATGCCTGTGAAGTCCAGTCTACCTTTCCTATGGCCTGCCCTAGAAATTTCCAATTTGCCTAGTCAGGACCCACAATCACAGAAGCCAGTTCCTTGCAATAAATCTCTTCATATATATATATATATATCTCCTATGGCATCTGCTTATCTGGTTGAATCTAGACTGATTTAAAAAAAAGCAACCATGTTACACCCCAATACGAGAGGCTTGTGATCAGATTAAAATGAATTCAAACAGAGCACACCTAGCACCCAGATCTTGGTTTCTAATACCATTCTCTTTGGTTCATTGCAAAAACATATGAGTCTAGATCTGGGGCAATACTGGATTATAACACAAAGTATAAAATAAATATCCATAAGTTCATATTAATATAAAGAAATGATTGAATAAATAAACAAATAAATGGGAAAGAAGAGACAAACCTCCCATCCAGAAAAATTCCAAATAATCAGGCCGGGCATGGTGGCTCATGCCTGTAATCCTAACACCCTGGGAGTTTGAGGTGGGAAGATTGCTTGAGGCCAGGATTTGGAGACCAGCCTGAGCACGAGCAAGACCCCATCTCTAAAAATAAAAATAAAAATAATGTTTAAAAAATTACAAATAATTTATGTAAATACTCTTCTCTCAAAGAGGGAGAGCATAAATCCCTCGATGATTTCTTAAACCCAAACCTGATAGGCCACTGCCCAATTTTGAATCTTTCATGTTTCTCTTGGCCTCAGGATAGAATTCAAGATCTCTCTCAAGACCTAGGGGCTCCTTATGATCTGGCCCCCGCTTACCTCTCCAGCCTCTCCTCTCATCACTACTTCCTTTCCTCTGGGCATCCTCTCCCCCACCCCTGAAGGCAGTAAGTCCCCTTTCTACACTCCTGCCACACAGTGACTTTCAGTTCCTCCCAGCTTTATCTTGACGGCACCTCTGTTTCCTTTGAACCCACCACACTCCACCCTGCAGCCCCACCCCCAAACCTAACTCCTCTTCTGCCTCCCGGCTCCACTTGCTCTTCTTCGGCCCCTCCCATCGTCCCATGCTCAGGTGCCCAAACAGCTAGTGCCTTCCTCAGCACCGCGCTCAGCACTGGGCTGTAACTGTCTGCACTCTCCTCTGCCCGCCATAGGCTGTGAGCCTGTGAGCACGTGGGCCGGTCCATGTGGCTCACTGCCGCAGCCCAGCACCCAGCACCCAGCACCCAGCACCCAGCACTATGTGTCTGCTTTGTATGTAGCCTGTAATGGGTGCTTGTGGAATGAACAAGTGGGAGTCGGAGGCAGCTGACCTTGAATTTAGATCTGCCAGCTTTCTGATTGAATAATAGTTTTTTTTTTTTTTTTATAGCTCATTTGCCTTCTGTTCCCATGCCCTTTTCCCTTTGGGGGACCATGTGTGATGTACATTAGAGAGTTACAGGCCGGGCGCAGTGGCTCACGCCTGTAATCCTAGCACTCTGGGAGGCCGAGGCGAGCGGATTCTTTGAGCTCAGGAGTTCGAGACCAGCCTGAGCAAGAGCGAGACCCCGTCTCTACTAAAAATAGAAAGAAATGATCTGGCCAACTAAAAATATATATAGAAAAATTAGCCGGGCATGGTGGCACATGCCTGTAGTCCCAGCTACTCGGGAGGCTGAGGCAGAAGGATCGCTTGAGCCCAGGAGTTTGAGGTTGCTGTGAGCTAGGCTAACGCCACGGCACTCTAGCCCGGGCAACAGAGTGAGACTCTGTCTCAAAAAATAAAACAAAGAGAGTTACAAATGTGGCATTATGGGTTCATGACTTTAGAGCTTAGAGATTAAGTCCAATTTCCTCATTTCAAATTGAAGAAAACTAAAGTCCCAAAAGCTGACGTGGTTTGTTAATGGCAGGATAGCTGTGGCTGTACCACTTGGACTAAGCCTCAGATCTCTCGACTCCAGTGCTCTTTCCCCTATCCTATACCATGCTGTGCTGGATTAAAGATGACCACGAATTCTTTGATACCCTTCCCATTGAGAGGTAGGCTCTATATCTCCTTCCCTTGAATCTGGATGGGTTCCGTAACTGCTTAGACCAATAAAATACAGGAGAAGAGAAAACCTGGGCTGGGCAGGACCAGCTACCTAATTTGCAGAGCCCAAACTGAAAATGTGGGACCCTTTTTTAAAAATTATTTTTATTAATATTATTATTATTATTTTGGAGACAAAGTCTCCCTCTGTCACCCAGGCTAGAGTGCAGTGGCATCATCATAGCTCACTGCAACCTCAAACTCCTGGGCTCAAGCCATCCTCCTGCCTCAGCCTTCCGAGTAGCTGGGACTACAGGCATGTGCCACCACGCCCAGCTAATTTTTTCCATTTTTTGTAGAGATGGAGTCTCCCTCTTGCTCAGGATGGTCTTGAACTCCTGAGCTCAAGCGATCCTCCTGCCTCAGCCTCTCAGAGTGCTAGGATTACAGGTGTGAGCCACCGTGCCCAGCCTAAAAAATTGTTAAAAATTTCTATATGGCAACAGCAGAGCATCTAACTTTGCACAGGGCCCTGTGCAACTGCACCACTAATGGTGCCAGTTTCAGGGCCCAGGTCTTAAAAGACTGGCAGCTTCCAGTTCTTCTCTCTTGGAACACTCAATCAAGCCAGCTGTCACGTATGCAGTCAAATACCCTGAGATCACCATGCTATGAGAAGCCCATGGCACATAGGGAGGCCATGGAGGATGAGATGCCAATTAAAGAGAGAGAGAGAGTGAAGGCCAAGGAACAAGAAGCCCCCCAGCATGTGGGTGAAGAAGACATCTTGGAAGTGGATCCTTCAGCCCCTGCTGCCCCCACTGGACCAGAAACAAACCAACCAGTCAAGGCCTTCCTAAGTTCCTGACCCATAAAATGATGATGGAAACAAAATGTTTGATTTAGGTCACTAAGTTTTGGGATAGTTTGTTACACAGCAATAGATAACAGAACAAATACTGTCTCTAGTATTCTTCAAAATGCCAGTGAAATGCTGTCTTTTAAAGCACAAAGCTTTTGTTCGTATAAAGTGGTATCATCCTGAGATTCCCAAATTACATATTAAATATATGTGTATGCATATTACAAACATATATGAATGTCACTTTGGTCATTAAAATATATAAATATGTACCTCACACTAGGAACATATACTCTTTTGGTATCAGCCCTAATCAGACTTTTTTAATTTAAAATATGTAAGTTCAGAATACATCCCTTGGCCCTTGTGAATACTTCTCTAGCATTGCAGTTATAACACTATGATAGGCTGGGCATTGTGGCTCACACCTGTAATCCTAGCACTCAGCCACCTGTAATCCTGGCACTCTGGGAGGCTGATGCGGAAGGATTGCTTGAGCTCAGGAGTTCGAGACCAGCCTGAGCAAGAGTGAGATCCCGTCTCTACTAAAAATAGAAAGAAATTGGCCGGACAACTAAAAATAGAAAAAATTAGCCAGGGGTGGTGGTGCACTCCTGTAGTCCCACCAGATACTCGGGAGACTGAGGCAGGAGGATCACTTGAGCCCAGGAGTTTGAGGTTGCTGTGAGCTAGGCTGACACCATGGCACTCTAGCCCAGGCAACAGAGTGAGACTCTGTGTCAAAAAAAAAAAAATTGTTAAGTATCATAGATGAATATGACTCTTAAGTGTTCCTATTAGGAGATGAACATACTCATCTTCTTCTTGGGACCCTTTACTATTTCCTAAGAATAGCACTGGGCTCTGGACTTCTACTTCCTCAATAAATTAGGGAGTCTTATGGCAATTTATTTATTATCCATCCACTTTCAGTTTTCAGTTTGGGCCTGCTTATCTATGCCACTGTGAGCTTTCTTTTTTTTTTTTTTTTTT
>CM052457.1:94816573-94841620 GCA_028533085.1 Varecia variegata | reverse complement strand
TTTATGATGGGAAGACCATAAGTTTTAAAATCTAATGGCCGTCTGTTTCCCTCAAATTGAGAAAGATACACAAAAAGAAAAAAAAAAAAAATCTAATGGCCGGGCGAGGTGGCTCACGCCTGTAATCCTAGCACTCTGGGAGGCCGAAGTGGGAGGATCACTCGTGGTCAGAGTTCGAGACCAGCCTGAGCAAGAACAAGACTGCATCGCTACTAAAAATAGGAAGAAATTAGCTGGACAACTAAAAATATATAGAAAAAATTAGCCGGGCATGGTGGTGCATGCCTGTAGCCCCAGCTACTCAGGAGGCTGAGGCAGGAGGATGGCTTGAGCCCAGGAGTTTGAGGTTGCTGTGAGCTAGGCTGATGCCACGGCACCCGAGCCCAGGCGACAGAGTGAGACTCTGTCTCCAAAAAATAAATAAATAAAATCTAGTTGTGCCTGTACAGTTAGATATCCCCTAAATATGTTAATATGCACAAATGATCTTACATTGCTGAGCTTTAGTGTCTTCATCGTTCAAGAGGGACCCATTTGCTAGGCTCACCCTACAATGTCAGCTTATTTGGGAGAGCCAAGAAACTAGGTATTTCATTTTAAACAAACCCAAGTCCTGAAAGTTGTTTAACACACTGGACTATTGCTGGCTACAGGACCTTGGGCAAATTGCACTTATTTTTGATGCTTATTTTTCTTCCCCTCAAGACCCATCTCTAAGGCCCACCTGGTCCAAAGAACAATGGGCTAAAAGGCATGCAGGAAGACCTGAGTTTTAGGTCTGTCTTCCTTTGCCTGGACCTAGCCAGCATGACATTGGAGGTCCTCTACTGCTATTCCAGTAATGTCTTTCTTCCGAAATGATCAACTCAACTACTTCTGCAGTAGAGGGCAGTTTCCCAATCATCAGCAAAGGTAAATGCTTCAAAAATGGAGTCTTCCCCACCAGGATGTGTAAGACAGCCTTCCACCTTATGCTCTAGTTGACTGAAAACAACCAGGAAATTAACACATATCAGAAAAAGTGTCTGCCCCTAAGCCTAGTTGTGGTCTGGGTACAATGCAGAAACCAAGTACTCCAAAAAAGCGATTTCAGAATGGTATTAGAAGATGGACTGCATGTAATTTTCAATTGATATTTATGCCCAGAATGTAACCTTAAATTTAACAAAAAACAAGCAGGTGAATGGTGTTCTTACCTGATTTTATTGCCAGTCTTCATACGAATCCATTGGGGAATGGGACGATTTTGCTTCTGTTTCTTGGCCAGAAACCTCTTGATTCTGAAAGTCTTGTGAGAAGACTGGGAAGGAAATGCAATCAATTTAGACAGTGATACTAGAGCCTGCCCAATGATTCAAACTCAAGAACTCTCTCAATCCAACATCCAAGTGCTTAATGTACTCCAAAAAAAATCTCTCAATGCTAAACTATCACACCGTATGATCCTCACAACTTCTCTGAAGGCAGATAGCATAGTTTCCATCGTTCAAATAAAAGTAAGAATCAGGAGGTAAGTAACGCACCCAAAATCATAGTATTAATGTGCACAGCTGGGATTCAAACCTAGGCTCTCTCTGCTCCACAGCCAGGGACACCTTCCAGTCTACCCTGCTGTCACCCAAGGATTCAAATGACCACACTGGGAATGTCGAGGGCTGGGAACCTGGCTTCCTGGAAAGAACACAGCTTTGGGTCAAACAGAACCACCTATCACTTGCAAGTTAACGAGCCTCAGTGCCCTACTTTGTAAAATAGGGGTACTCACTTTTCAAGTGTCATTGCAAGGGTAATTTAATTAAGACTTATGCAAAGTCCTTGACATTCAGTAGATCTAACCGAGTCACCCCTTCGGTGTGAATCTTAATTGCAATAAACTACAAAACAGCAGATACTGATCCCCTCCATACCTGGAAGCCAATCAACGTTTTAATTTCTCTGTAAACTGTTACAGGAAAAACCCGCGACAGGGACAGGTCCGCTGTTGACATTTACTGAGAATGCCCGAATGACATAGGTTCACACAACACCCCCAGTTCCAGGCGCCTCCACGGGGTGACGTTCAAGTCTGTGTACAAACGGTTTCTCAACAAAAGCCCTGTAACCTAATAACGTCGTACGCTCGCTCCCCTGCACCAAATTAAAAACTTTCCGAAAACCAGTAGCCCACATTCCCCTCCGATGCCAGGCACCGGCAGGCGTACTCAGGCCACGATTTCTGGGGTGGCCTCCCAACCTCTCTCCCTGTGCCAGAATCACACTTCGCTCAATGCGAAGGGAAGCGGGAATCCCTGTCCCCTTCGGCGGCGGCCCAGAGAACAAAGCACCCCCTGGAACCCGCGACGCCAGCGCAGTCCGCCCCTCCCGGGAGCTCCCTTGCTCGACTGGCTTCCCACCAGGCCCGCGGACTACATCGGTGGCAAAACTCGACCTTCTCTTTAAGAAAGCCCTTAAAGGGCTCCTGCCCCTCGACGCTCAACGCGGCCCCGGCGATCCGGCGGCGGCCTCGGCGCTCCGGAAGCCACCCCGGAGCCGATGGCAGCCGATGCACTTACCATGGCGAGGGAGAGTCAACGAGACGCAACACGATGGCAGACGAAGAGAGGAAAAGGAGCTAAGGAGCCGGAAATACGTGTTTAGAAGGCGCCGCCGGGGGTGGGGCTTCGGAGGTGTCGCCACGCGCCGGCCTACGTTTCCTAGCTCCTCCCCCCCGCCCCCGCATGCGCGCGGGAGGCGCTGGGGGGAAGCACGCTTGTTAGTGCCAAGGGGAATTCTCTTTGCTTCTTTTCCGTTAAGTGGGTTTCCCCAGGATCCCATCAGTGTGCTGGGGCACTCCGTTTCGTGGGTGAGGCAGACAGCCCGTGATTAGTGCTAACTTTCCCTCCCGAAAGTTGCGGGAGCAGAGTGGGCGGGACTAACCCCAAGGGAGGGCGGGGGAGGTGTCCGTCACTTCCGGGCGCCTGGGACTGGGAACGCCTGGCCGGGGTGGGCGGGCAGAGAGCAATGGGGCATCTTCCCTGAGAAGAGTGATTTCGACCTGCCTGGGAGGTGTGGGAAGGGAGGGACGGTGTTGTCGGAGGAAGCTAAAGAAGTCGGCGGGGGCAGGACCTAGGGACGGCTTTGGGGTTTTAGACTGGGCAAGAGGTTGCCAATCATGGTTTTAAGCAGAGAAAGTCAGAGGCAGAAGCTTTTCCTTAGCTGCTAGAAAGTCCATGCTGACACTGTAGCCCACCTTTGGCAAGATGTACAAGAATTAATAGCATGGCCGGGCGCAGTGGCTCACGCCTCTAATCCTAGCACTCTGGGAGGCCGAGGCGGGTGGATCGCTCAAGGTCAGGAGTTCGAGACCAGCCTGAGCAAGAGCGAGACCCCTGTCTCTACTAAAAATAAAAATTATCTGGCCAACTAAAAATATAGAAAAAAATTAGCCGGGCATGGTGGCGCATGCTTGTAGTCCCAGCTACTCGGGAGGCTGAGGCAGAAGGATTGATTGCTTAAGCCCAGGAGTTTGAGGTTGCTGTGAGCTAGGCTGACGCCACGGCACTCACTCTAGCCCGGGCAACAAAGCCAGACTGTCTCAAAAAAAAAGAATAGCATGCATTTGGGATGCTGGTGTTCCCCGATTTCATCTCCCCATTTAAAAACGAAAACCTCTATGTATATTCGCAGTCTCCTCAAGCATTTTCGCACCAATGGATTAAGGTAAGGGTTTTTAACCTGGCGTCCACAAGCGTCCATGTATAGAATTCGGAGGGTCCATGAACTTGGATGGGAAAATAAAACTTTATTGTCACCAAACTGAGATTCAACGCTTTATTTACGAATGTAGGCAACAGACCACAGTGGCGTTCGCAATCAATACCTGTGATTTGGTCACCAGTAGAAATCATAGATGGTTTCATAGTACATTACAGTTGATGCAGATGTCTCTAAATATCATTTACACAGTCATCACTCCCTTTAAATGACATTAGTTAGTAGGCCACAAATAGAACTGTGTTAAGTAGCCCATATGTTACTATAGCACATATTTCCTTTAAAAATATTTTGGGCCTGAGGCGACCTGGGCACGAGGGCAGGACTGGGAAGCGGCACTGAGGCGATTTTGCGGAGCAGGGAGGGCTCCCAGCAGACCCGAGACTCCGGGAGGAGGCGCGGCTGTCCCCAAGTCCCCGAGACAACTCCCCGCCCTCCTGGGGCTCACAGCTCTGTCGGAGCCCCTGACACAATGAGACCGCCTCGTTCCAGAGAGGGATACGAGCCGGAAGGGCAATTTAAAAAGAGTAATGGGCCAAAGCGTGAACACAGGGCAGATGGGCAGGGCCAACGGGTCTCTCTGAGGAGGCGGCTTTTCAGCCCAAACCTAGAGGATAAGAGGGAGCTGGCCCAGAAAGGTCCCCAGGAAAGGTGTTCCAGAAGGAATGGAAAGTACAAAGGCCGTGCCTGGAGGGGCTGGCTAGAGCAAGAGCGTGAGTGAGCAAAGGCTGGTGAGAGGAAGGAGACTAAAGAGATGGGGGAGGGCCTTGTAGGCCAGGGTAAGGAGTTTGGACTTTTCTACCCAACCGTAGGTAGGTAGGGGAATGGGAGGCCATTGCAAAAATTCAAGCAGGGGAGTGACACAATCTGAATTAGGTTTTAAGACATCACTCTTCCTGGAATGAGCATGAATTGTAATGCGGCTGGTTAGGAGGCTATTGCATTTGTCCAGGCAAGAGACACTAGTGCCCGGGGCTACAGTGGTGGCTGGTGGAGATGGAGAAGGTGAAGGATTGAGTCTGAACACTTTCATGACATCCTTATGAAGTCTAGTTTATTGCCCATGGAAAGGGGACCAGAAAGTTTGAAGGAGTGTTTCCCAACTTGTTTTGCCCACACCCAGAATGAAAAAATACATTTTATATCACAACCCAGTACACATATGCATACATTTAAGGAGATGTTTAACAAAACAATTCTGCAGGTAATGTATTCTCTTCTATTTTATTCTATTTTTTAATGCTGTCTGAGACTTGATCCACTAATAAGTGTTGATCCACAATTGAAAATGGTGAATCAAAGACCAAGCCCCACTAGGAAATACAGCCAGAATTCCACCTCAGTTCTGTGTGACTCCACAGTCCCATGGTCTTCCTACTACAGTGTCTCTCAACACATAATCTCTGCCCTCCCATCCCCCCAGAATTTACCTTTAAGGAAGCAACTCAGCAGCGGCCCAGAGCTCTGCAATGTTATTTATAATAGTGAAAAAGTAGAAAGCACCAAAACCCAACTACAGAAGAATAGCTAAGTAAATCATGGCCCAGCACACAAGGAATGTCTTGCAGTAGTTGATAATACCAGCATTAAAGTCTGGAAATATGGGGCAATGCCAGTAACAATACATTAAGTGAAAAAAGCCCTATGCAACATAGTCTGTATGTCATGATTACAATTGCATCAAAATACAGCTATGTATCGGGACTACGAGAGAATATAAAAATAAGTTTGGTTGATGAGATTTTTTTCCCATTTTAAATATTATACTTTATAGTTGTTAATTTGTTATTCCAGTTAAAGAGTTAGTGTGTCTGATTTCTCCTAGACAACCTAGTTTAGGTCTGCCTGCCTCTGTACCTTTGGCAAAGCATCACATACATGCTTCATGGAGTTGTCATGAGGATCATGTGTTATACCTTCTCATAGCACCCTGTACCTTTTCTTTATAGCACTTGTGGCAGGGTAATTTATTGAAAGCCTAATTTGTGTGTGGTACCATATGAAGTATATTTGGTCTTTGTCTCCCGCCAGTCACAGAGCCCCTAAAACTCTTGGAGTTTCCTGCATGTTAGGAATGTCTTTTGTATTCATTATGTGCCCCTTTTGATCAAACCTGAGTTTATGTTAATGAGGTGACTTAGATGAAGACACATGATTAGAGAATTGGAACTTTGAGCCTAACCCACCCACTAATCTCTGGGAAGGGGTAGGAGGGACTGGAGATTAACCTTTATAAAAACTCAAACTGCAAGATTTGAGGGGCTCCCGGGTTGCTGAGCTCCTAGAGTGTGGCACACTCGCCCCGCCCCAGCAAGAGGGCATGGAAGCTCTGCACTCCTTCCCCCATACCTCTCCCTATGTACCTCTTCATCTGTATCCTTTCTAATAAACCAATAAATATAAAAATAAAAATATTTTGGGCAGGGCGCAGTGGCTCACACCTGTAATCCTAGCACTCTGGGAGGCCGAGGCGGGAGGGTTGCTTGAACTCAGGAGTTCGAGACCAGACTGAGCAAGAGGCAGACCATGTCTGTACCAAAAATCAAAAAAATTAGCCAGGTGTGGTGGTGTGCGCCTGTAGTTCCGGCTACTCAGGAGGCTGAGGCAGGAGGATCGCTTGAGCCCAGGAGTTGGAGGTTGCAGTGAGCTATGATGATGCCACTGCACTCTAGCTGGGGTGAAAGAGCGAGACTCTGTCTCAAAAAAAAAAAGCCAAAAAAAAAACCTGGTAACTATATTGTAGTGTAATTGGTTTTCTTTGTAATCTTATTTACTTTGTTTTATGCATTAAAAAACATTCTGAAAATAAGTCCATAGGTTTCATCAGACTGCCAAAGGGTCCCATGCCATAAAAATGATTAAGAATTCCTAGATTGAGGCTGGTCCAAGTGCAGTGGTGTTTACAACTAATTGATCACAACCACTTACAGATTCCTTTGTTCCTTCTCCACTCCCATTGCTTCACTTGACTGGCCTTAAAAAAATGAAAAATAAATAAAAAAAGAATTCCTGGATTGAATTATAGTGACAGTTGAACAAACTAGGTAGGAGGCTGTGGAATTAGTCTGGAAAAGAAATGGTGGCTAAAAGTAAGGTAGCACCATGAGGATGAATAAGAAGAAATAAAGTCAAAAGATGACTATGAGACAAAATTAACAGGACTTGGTCCCAGGTTTCTGCCTTGGGCAGATGAATGGTGATGCCTTAGGTCTAGAGAGGGACTACAGAAGACAAAGGAAACTTGAGACCCAATTTAATACTTACAGTTTTCTCCCTTCCTTCCTTGCTTCTTTCCTTCCTTCCTTCCTTCCTTCCTTCGGTTTTGTTTTGTTTTGTTTTCTTTCTTCCTTCCTTTCTTTTTTTTTTTTTTTTTTAGAAATGGAGTCTTGCTCTGTCGCCCAGGCTAGAGTGCAGTGGCACAATCATACCTCATTGCAACCTTGAACTCCTCAGATCAAGTGATCCTCCCACCTCCAGAGTAGCTGGGCCTACAGGCATAAGCCACCATGCTTAGCTAATTTTTTAAAAAAATTTTCATAGATGGGAGGCTGGGGGAGGGTAAACTCACAACTAATGGATGTGGAGCGTACTGTATGGGGGAAGGGCACGCTTGTAGCCCTGGCTTGGGCAAGGCAAAGGCATTATATGTAACCAAAATGTTTGTACCCCCATAATATTCTGAAATAAAAAAATAAAATAAAACCATGTATATTAAAGATAAAAAAAATTTTCAGGCTGGGCGCGGTGGCTCACGCCTGTAATCCTAGCACTCTGGGAGGCCAAAGCCGGTGGATGGCTCAAGGTCAGGAGTTCGAGACCAGTCTGAGCAAGAGCGAGACCCCCGTCTCTACTAAAAATAGAAACAAATTATCTGGCCAACTAACATATATATAGGAAAAATTAGCCGGGCATGGTGGTGCATGCCTGTAGTCCCAGCTACCTGGGAGGCTGAGGCAGTAGGATCGCTTAAGCCCAGGAGTTTGAGGTTGCTGTGAGCTAGGCTGATGCTACGGCACTCACTCTAACCCGGGCAACAAAGCGAGACTCTGTCTCAAAAAAAAAAAAAAATTTTCATAGATGGGGTCTTGCTATGTTGCCCAGGCTGGCCTCAAACTCCTGGGCTCAAGCAATCTTGCTGCCTCAGCTTCCCAAAGTGCTGGGATTACAGGTATTAGCTACTGCACCCAGTGAATAATGACAGTTTTTTAATTGCTAGAGTTTTATTATGTTAATCCCATCCATATTTTTATTTTTTATTTTTTTTGAGACACAGTCTTGCTCTGTTGCCCGGGCTAGAGTGCTGTGGCGTCAGCCTAGCTCACAGCAACCTCAAACTCCTGGGCTTAAGCAATTTTTCTGCCTCAGCCTCCCGAGTAGCTGGGACTACAGGCATGTGCCACCATGCCCGGCTATTTTTTTTCTATGTATATTTTTAGCTGTCCATATAATTTCTTTCTATTTTTAGTAGAGACGGGGGTCTCGCTCTTGCTCAGGCTGGTCTCGAACTCCTGATCTCAAGCGATCCTCCTGCCTTGGCCTCCCAGAGTGCTAAGATTACAGGCGAAAGCCACGGCGCCCGGCCCAGATTTTTATAATTTATTCATTTAAGAGCCAGCATTTTCTTTTGGGGGGCCAGAAGGAGCAGCAAATAAACCCTTAGTTGATGATATTGTCATCATCATCTTCATCATAGCTACCATTTATTCAGTGTTTAGGGTGTGACTGACCCTGTGCTAAATGCTTATATAACTCATCCTTTTAATTCTTACAGCTTTATAGGACACTTATTCTTCTTCCTGGTTTTCCTTCTACCTTGCATGCCACCCCTTCTCAGTTTTCTCTGCCGATTCTTCCTGATCTCAATCACCTTTTACCATTGGAGAGCCCTGAGGTTCGGTTTTGGACCTCTTTTCTTTTCTATATACATTCCTCTGGCGATCTCATCCAATATCATGGCTTTAAATACTCTCTTGGTTGACGACACTCAAACATACATCTCTAACCTGGATCTCTCCCTGAGTTCTTAACTACCTTCTTTTTTTTTTTTTTTTTTTTTTTTTTTGAGACAGAGTCTCGCTTTGTTGCCCGGGCTAGAGTGAGTGCCGTGGGGTCAGCCTAGCTCACAGCAACCTCAAACTCCTGGGCTTAAACAATCCTACTGCCTCAGCCTCCCGAGTAGCTGGGACTACAGGTGTACGCCACCATGCCCGGCTAATTTTTTCTATATATATTTTTAGTTGGCCAGATAATTTCTTTCTATTTTTAGTAGAGACGGGGAGGTCTCGCTCTTGCTCAGGCTGGTCTCGAACTCCTGACCTCGAGCAATCCACCCGTCTCGGCCTCCCAGAGTGCTAGGATTACAGGCGTGAGCCACCGCGCCCGGCCGTTACTACCTTCTTGACACTCCACTTGGATGTCTAATAGATGCCTTGAACTGAGTATGTACCAAAGAGACCTCCTGATCTTCTCACCCCCAGTGGGTCACTCATAGTCTTTCTCGTCTCAGCAAATGGCACTTCCATTCTTCCTGTTGTTGCGACCAAAACTTACCTTCCACTCTTCTCTTTCTCTCACACCCCACATCCAGTCTATCAGTACATCCAGTCGGCTTGCCTGTGAAATTTATCCAGAATCTGACAACTTATCACCTCTACCCTGGTCTGAGCCATCCTCTCTCACCTAGGTTATTTTACGGGTCTTCACTGGTCTCCCTGCTTCTGCCCTTGCTTCCCTTCCGCAGCCAGCACAACCCTTTCAAAACCTACGTCAGATCACGTCATCCTCTGCTCAGTACCCTCCAATGGCTCCACATCCTTCTCCTAATAAAAGTATTTACAGTGGTCTGAAAGGCCATTATAACGGGGCATTGGACCCTATTACTTCTCTGACCCAGCCTCCTACTTCTCTCCCCCTCACTCACTTTGCTGAAGCCACAGTGACCTCAAACTTGCCACAGTTCTCACAGCCTTGGTGCTAAGTGTTCTCTCTGCCTGGGACTCCATTTCCCCACGTGTCCTATGGCTTCTTTACTCACCTCCAAGTCAAGGCTCAAATGTCACCACTTTACTGAGACCACCCCGTGAACACTCTATCCCCCTTCCTTCCCTGTTTTGTTTTTCTTGATGACACTTATCACCTTTTAACATGCTATATAATTTACATATTTATTATCTAACTCCCCACTATAATTAAGCTCAATGAGGACAGAGATTTAAAAACACTTTTATATTGAAATAATAAGATTCACAAGAAGTTGTAAAGAAATGGACAGAAAGGTCCTGTGCACCCTTCACCCAGCCTTCCCCGGTGTTAGCATCTTGCATAACTATAGTACAATATCACAATCAGGAAATTCACCTTAGACTGGGCGCGTTGGCTCACGCCTGTAATCCTAAGCACTCCGGGAGGCCGAGGTGGGAGGATCCTTTGAGCTCAGGAGTTCGAGATCAGCCTGAGCAAGAGTGAGACCCCGTCTCTACTAAAAATAGAAAGAAATAAGTTGGACAACTAAAAATATGTAGAAAAAATTAGCCAGGCATGGTGGCACATGTCTGTAGTCCCAGCTACTCGGGAGGCTAAGGCAGAAGGATTGCTTGAGCCCAGGAGTTTGAGGTTGCTGTGAGCTAGGCTGACGCCACGGCACTCTAGCCAGGGTGACAGAGTGGGACTCTGCCTCAAAGAAATAAAAATAAAAAAAAATAATAAAAAGAAAAAAGGAAATTCACCTTAGCACAGTCCACAGAGCTTATTTAGATTTCACCAGTTATACATGCACTTATTCGGGGTGTGTGTGTGTGCAGTTCCATACAAGTTTATCATACATGTAGCTTTGTGTAACTTCCACCACGATAAAAATAAAGAACCGTACTATTACCACAAGGCTCCACGAGGGCAGAGATTTTTTGTTCAGATTTGTTTGCTCTTATACCCCCAGCACCAAGAACCGAACCTGACACAGAGTAGGTCCTCAGTATCTGTTGAATTGAAAATGCAGTAGAGTATCGTGGTGATAGCATAGACTCTAAAGCCGGGACTGAGTTTGAGTGGCGGCTGTGCAACATAGCTCTGTGATCTTGGGCACACAACTTAGCCTGTCTAGCTGTAGTTCCCTCTGCTGTAAAATGGAAATAATTAACAGTATTTACCTTATAGCGCTGTGGTGAGGATTCAAAGAGTCACTGGTAAGACATGTTAAACGCACAGTAAGGTATGAATTAACACATGCTGGCACATAATAACCATTGAGGTCAGTAAGCAGCAGCCACCATTACTTTCATTCCCTTGTACTGCAAAAGGGCATATAATGTTAGGAACCATAAGAAATGGTACGTAAGAATGTTGAAGGGGCGATGATTTCCAGCTAAGGGGAGGAGGCAGCATTTGAATTCAGCCTTAAAAGGTGACTGGTGGTGGTATGGGCTGTACTGTATTCCTCCAAAATTCATATGCTGAAGCCCTAAACTCCAGTGCCTCAGAACGTGACTATATTTGGAGATGGTGCCCTTAAAGAAGTGAGAGTTTAAAATGAGACTTGTTAGGGTGGGCCCTAGTCCAATCTGACTGGTGTCCTTATAACAAGAGGTGATTAGACACACAAGGGCACACCAGGGATGCTCGAGCACAAAGCAAAGATCATGAGAGGACACAGTGAGGAGCAGCCTTCTGCAAGCCAAAGAGAGAGGCCTCAGAGAAGCAAAACCTGCCAACACCTTGATCTCAGACTTCTAGCTTCCAGAAGTGTGAGAAAATAAATTTCTGTTGTTTAAGCCACCCAGTCTGTGGATTGTTATGGCAGCCTGAGCAAACCGTTAATATTACTGGTGTGATCAGGACATGGGGAGGTGGGGAGAAGGGTGTTCCAACTAGAAGAAACAGCATGATATAAGAGTACAAGGAGGCCAGGCGTGGTGGCTCATGCCTGTAATCCTAGCACTCTGGGAGGCCGAGGGAGGAGGATCACTTGAACTCAGGAGTTAGAGACCAGCCTGAGCAAGAGTGAGACCCATCTCTACTAAAAATAGAAAATTAGCCAGGTGTGGTGTCACATGCCTGTAATCCCAGTAGGAGAATCACTTGAGCCCAGGAGTTTAAGGTTGCTGTGAGCTAGGCTGATGACACGGCACTGTAGCTGGGGCGACAGAGTGAGACTCCGTCTCAAAAATAAATAAATAAATAAGAATACAAGGGCTTCTAGTCACAAGATTTCATCTGCTTCGGGGAAATCCTGAAGGAAGAAAAGGAGGGGGCAGAGAAGGGGAGTGATGGAAGGCTTTCCAGGAAAAGGGAACCATACAGTAGGCTCTCAATATCTGCGGGTTTAACCAACCACAGATTCAACCAACCTTGGATCAAAAATATTTGGAAAAAATATCAATACAACAATAAAAAAATAAAAAATCAATATATACAACAGGAGTCAAGGCTGTAAAAAAAAAATAACCAACATAGGCTGGGTGCAGTGGATCAGGCCTCTAATGCTAGCACTCTGGGAGGCTGAGGCGCGAGGATCGCTGGAGCTAAGGAGTTCGAGACTAGCCTGAGCAAGAGCGAGACCTCGTCTCTACAAAAAACAGAAAAAAAATATCGGTGGTACATACCTGTAATCCCAGCTACTGGGGAGGCTGAGACAGGAGGATCACCTGAGCCCAGGAATTTGAAGTTGCAGTGAGTTATGATGATGCCACTGCACTATAGCTGGGGCGACAGAGTGAGACTCTGTCTCAAAAAAAAACAATACAGTAGAACTATTTACATAGCATTTACATTGTATCAGGTATTGTAAGTAACCTAGAGATGATTTAAAGTATACAGAAGGATGTATGTAGGTTATAAGCAAATGCTGTTTATTTATTTATTTTTTAGTGACAGATTCTCTGTTGAGTACAGTGGCATGATCATAGCTCGCTGCAACCTTAAACTGCTGGGCTCAAGCAATCCTCCCTCCTCAGCCTCCCAAGTAGCTAGAACTACAGGCGCTCACCATCATGCCCAGCTAATTTTTAATTTTTTTGTAGAGATGGGGGGGTCTTGCTATGTTGCTCAAGCTGGTCTTGAACTCCTGGCTGCAAATGATCCTTCCACGTTGGCCTTCCAAAGTGCTGGGATTACAGGCATGAGCCACTGTGCCCAGCCTACTGTGCCATTTTATACAAGGGACTTGAACATCCATAGATTTTGGTATCTGCAGGGGTCCTGGAACCAATCCCCCATAAATACCAAGGGACAGCTGTGTTTGCAAAGGTATAGAGGCCAAGAACAGGTATCCAGGGCCTCCCGGAGCCAACCCAGAAGTCAGAGCTTTATCTTGGGGGTTGACAATTTGCAGACTTCTTTAGCAGAATTATTCTTTGTTTTAAAAGCCATTTTATATAGAAACCTATCTTTGGACCAGGCGAGGTGGCTCACGCCTGTAATCCTAGCACTGTGGGAGGCCAAGGTGGGAGGATTGCTTGAGCTCAGGAGTTCGAGACCAGCCTGAGCAAGAGCGAGACCACGTCTCTACTAAAAGTAGAAAAAAAAAGCCGGCCATGGTGGTGCACTTTTGTAGTCCCACCAGATACTCAGGAGGCTGAGGCAGGAGGATGGCTTGAGCCCAGGAGTTTGAGGTTGCTGTGAGCTAGGCTGATGCCACGGCACTCTAGCCTGGGCAACAGAGCGAGACTCCGGCTCGATAAAAAAAAAAAGAAAAAAAAAAAAGAAAAAAAAAAAAGAGAAACCTATCCTTGACTCTTTCTCTTACACCCTTAATCCAACCTGTTAGCAAATCCTGTCAGCTTTCTCTTCAAAATATATCTAGAATCCAGTGCTCCTCCTGCCCCTACCCTGGTTCATCTCTCACTTGGATTATTGCAAAAGCCTCCAAGCTCTTTTCCCTTCTTCTGACCTTGTCCCTCTACAGACTGTTAACACAGCAGCCAGTGATCCTGTTAAAACCTAAGTCAGATCATGTCACTCTACTTAGTGGCTCTTAATGGCTCATCATTTCATTCCAGTAAAGATCCAAGTCCTGGGGGTGGTGGAGGCGGAGAAAAAAATTTAAAAAAACTTAAAAAAAATCCAAGTCCTTACAAGAGGCATACATACTCAGACTCTCCCACCCCCCCCCATCCCCCGACTTCATCTCCAACTACTCTCGCCTTTAATTATTCTGCTTTGGCCACACTGGTCAGTTCCCATGTCAGGGCCTTTGCACCTGCTGTTCCCTCTACCTGGAAGCTCTTCCTGGCGATATCTCCAGGGCTTTCTGGCCTCCTGCATTGTTCTCTTTAGGCCTTCATTCAAATGTCGCCTTCTCAATGAGGCTTTCCCTAACCACCCTATCTATCTAAAATTGCAACCCCTACCCAGCACTCCCTACCTCTACTGCTGCTTTATTTTTCTCCATAGTACTTATCTAACATCTATTTTATTTATTTATTGTCTTTCTCTCTAGAATGTAAGTTCCACGAGGACATGGGTTATGTGTTTTGTTCACTGCTGTATTCCCTGAGCCTAGAACAGTACCTCACACATAGGTGCTCAGTAAATATTTGGTGAATGAATGAACAAATGCTAATACATCAAACATAAAATCGAAGGACAGGCTTCACAGAGCTGTTTACATCTTCATTGTTTGTCGTGGACACTTCTTATTTGAGAAACCCCTGAAGCGCTTCTGCCCAGCCAAGAGGGTTCCTCAGGGTGTATTTTCAAAATTACTGCTGAGGGCTGGGCGTGGTGGCTCACGCCTGTAATCCTAGCACTCTGGGAGGCCAAGACAGGAGGATTGCTCGCAGTCAGGAGTTCGAGGCCAGCCCAAGCAAGAGCGAGACACCATCTCTACTAAAAATAGAAAGAAATTAGCTGGATAACTAAAAAATATATAGAAAAAATGAGCCGGGCATGGTGGCACATGCCTGTAGTCCCAGCTACTCAGGGGGCTGAGGCAGAAATATCGCTTGAGCCCAGGAGTTTGAGGTTGCAGTGAGCTACGATGATGCCACTGCACTCTACCCAGGGTACCAGAACGAGACTTTCTCAAAAAAAAATCATCATTTTTTTTTCTTTTTTTTTTTTTATTTCTTTATTTGTTCCCCACGGCTTAGAACCAAAAAATCATCATTTTTTAAAGTGTATACTTCAGTGGTTTTTAGTATATTCACAAGGTTGTGCAACCATCACCACTATGTAATTTCAGAATATTTTTCACTCCCAAAATAAATCTGTACCCACTAGCAGTTATTTTTTTTTTTTTTACCTCTGATTCAACATGAAGGAACCCACTAGCAGTTATTTCCCATCTACTAATGTATAATACTGTCTCTGTGGATTTGCCTATTCTGGACATTCTGTATAAATGGAATCATATATTAATAAAATGTGGCCTTTTGTTTCTACCTTCTTTCACATAGCATAATGTTTTCAAGTTTCATCCATGTTGTAGCATGTATCAGCATGTCATTTCTTTTTTTTTTTTGAAGACAGAGTCTTGCTCTGTTTCCCCGGCTACAGTGCAGTGGCATCATCATAGCTCACAGCAACCTCAAACTCCTAGGTTCAAGCAATCTTCCTACCTCAGCCTCCCGAGTAGCTGGGACTAAAGCCTGTGCCACCATGCCCGGCCAATTTTTTTTTCTATTCTTAGTAGAAACAGGGTCTCACTCTTGCTCAGGCTGGTCTAGAACTACTGACCTCAAGCGATCCTCCCACCTCGGCCTCCCAGAGTGCTAGGATTATAGGTGTGAGCCACCGTGGCCGGCCTATGTCATTTCCTTTTATGACAAGAGTAACACTCCATTGTATGGACATACCATCTTGTTTATCCATTCATCAGTTGTTAAGACATTTGAGTTGTTTCTGCTTTTTGGCTATAGGGAATAATGCTGCTATAAACATTGGTGTATAATATGTGTTTGAGTACCTGATTTCATTTCTCCTGGGTACATACCTAGAAATGGAATTGCTGGGTCATATAGTAACTCTACATTTAACTTGAGGAACTGCTGGACTGCTTTCCACAGTGGCTGCACCATTTTATATCCCCACCAGCAAGGTATGAGGTCTCTAATTTCTTCACATCCTTGCTAACGTTTGTTATTTTCCACTAAAAATACTTAGAGCCATCCCAGAGGGGACCCATCCTTTCAGGAACCCACTCCAGTCAGGTTTTCACCCAGCACTCAAACAAATTTTTTTTTTTGAGACAGAGTGTCACTTTGTTGCCCAGGCTAGAGTGCCGTGGCGTCAGCCTAGCTCACAGCAACCTCAAACTCCTGGGCTCAAGCGATCCTCCTGCCTCAGCCTCCCAAGTAGCTGGGACTACAGGCATGTGCCACCATGCCTGGCTAATTTTTCTATATATATTTTTAGCTGTCCATGTAATTTCTTTCTATTTTTAGGAGAGACAGGGTCTCGCTCTTGCTCAGAGCTGGTCTCGAACTCCTGAGCTCAAACGATCCGCCAGCCTCGGCTTCCCAGAGTGCTAGGATTACAGGCGTGAGCCACCGCACCCGGCCACAAACTATTTTTTTAAGGTCACCAATAACCTCCATGTTGTTAAATTTTAAATTAATCTCTAATCTGATCTTATTTGACAAATTAACATTACCTTAGTTGACTCCTTCTTAGGATACTTGCCTTAGTTGACTCCTTCTTGGGATACTTTCTTCACTTGGCCTCCAGGACAGCACACTTGGTTGGCTTTTTTCCCCCATCTCTTTGCTCCTTCAGAATCTTTTTCTGGTTCTCCTTTATCTCACTTCTAATGCTTGAGTGCCCCAAAGCTCAGTCATTGGATCTCTTCCCTTCAATCTGTACTTACTCCCTTGATGATCTCAGTCAGTCTCATGGCTTTATGTGTTCAAAACTGAGCTCCTCATAGCCCCCTCTGCCAGCAAACACACAGACACACACATACCTGCTTTTCTTGAAGATTTCCCCATCTCAATGACAACTCCATCCTTCTAGTTGCTTAAGTAATCTTTAACTCTTTTTTCATACACCACATCTGACCAGTCAGCAAATTCCATTGATTCTACCTACAAAGTATGTCCAGAATTTGATCACTTCTGACAACCTCCACTACTACCACCACCTTGGTCCAAGCCATCATCAGCTCTCTACTAGATTACTACAGTAGCCTAACCTCTCTCCCTTTCTACCCTTTCCCCAGCTTTGATCTGTTCTCAACTCAGTAGCCAGAGTGATTCTTTCATTTTAAAATATTAAGTCACAACTCAGCTCATATACAATTTGGAATAAAAGTGCTAGTCCTAACTATTCCCCATAGGATCTTGCCCCGTTAGGTTAGCTCTCTGGCTTTATTCCATCCTCTTCTACTCTCCTCCTTGCTCACTCCACTCCAGCCACAGGTCTCTTTGCCATTCCCGGAGCAGGCCAGCCATGCTTCCACCAAGGCCTTTCATGTACTTTTTCCTCTGGAGGGCTCTTCCCCCAGGTATCCATAGGGCTAGTTCCCTTATTTCCTTCTCAAGTCTTTACTCAAAAGTTGCCTTCTCATTGAGGCCTTTCAACCCCCACCCATGAACATCATATTCCCCTTCCCTGACTTTTTTCTCCTAAGCACATGTCACCTTCTAACAATATATATTTTGCTTGTTTTATTTCTCTCCACTTGAATGTAAACTCTATGAAGGCAGGACTTTTGTGTTTTGTTCACTGAAGTAAACCCAAAGCCTAGAACATGAATGGCACATGGTAGGTGCTCAAAAAATACTTAGTGAAGGAATGAATGAATGAATGAATGATGGCAGCCTGAACAAGGGCAGTGAGGGGATGGAGAGGAGGGAGCTGGATTGGACAAACAGAATATAATGATTGGCTATGAGGGTGAGGATGAAGTTAAATATGACTGCCAGTGCTGAGTGGATAAATGATTAACTTCCTCCACAAAACAGCACTAAGGGTGGAAAGAAAATGAGTTTAGTTTGGGACCAAAAATACTTGTGGGTCATCTAGGGGCAGATGTCCAGGAGGCAGCTGGATCTGAGACTGGGCTGGTGGTCAGGGCTGGAAAACAGAGGATGGCCTTAAAGTCTGAAAATATAAATATTATATTAATAGGTACAATAGCAATGAACAAGTTGTTATGCATTTACCCATGTCTCCGTAGTATGAGCTTAATATTTGGTGAATAAATAAATAAGTTCTTATGTGAGATTTCTAAGAATAGATAATCCTATGTATGTAGCTGTCAACATATACTAAGAATTCACCAACTGTAGCCAGGCATGGTGGCACATGCCTGTAGTCCCAGCAACTTGGGAGGCTGAGGCAGGATTGCTTGAGCCCAGGAGTTCAAGGCTTTAGTGTGCTGTGATCATGCATTTGAATAGCCACTGCATTCCAGCCTGGGCAACATAGAGAGACCCTGTCTCCAAAAAAAAAAAAAAAAAAAAAAAAGAATTCACCAAGTTTAAGCCTATCTTTGGTACCTTGCCTTCCCTAATAATGATATAACTGATATAATAAATTTTTGTGGTATAAAGGATAGCCCAGAGACAGTAAAAGTTCTGGGCATCCCCCATGAAAATATATAACACATAGAGCTCTTTATACCAACAAAAGGTTACAAACTCCTTTAATTAACCTTTCCCCTGTGGAATTAAAGATAATGTCTGTGAACACCATAGCAAGTTTAGATCTTAATTTTTAAATCAGAACTTAATTACTGCCTCAGGACTACCTTGTGTCTACATGCTGGGAAGGGGGTCTGGTTCCTGATTTAGAAGGTGTTAAAGCCTCATGAATGCCCAAGCCATGGCTTTTTCACTGCCCTTACCCTTTTAATTTCTCCTGCCTACTTCCCTTAGCATCACTACTCTCCACAAGAGCAGCTTAACTCCTCATGGCTGTAAGCATCATGAGAAACGGACCATGCTGTGTTCACTATCACAGTGTAAGTACAAACATGTAGTAGGAGGTGCTCAATCAATGTTCAGATAGCCAGTATCTGAGTTGTCTCCATCCTGTCTTTATTTCCAAAGAAATCAAACCTGTGTCTGAAGAAAAGGAGGCAAAAATTGAATGAGCTCTTGTTTTTCTATTGTTTATAGCAGTTTCTATTTATTAAGAACAGCCGGGCGCGGTGGCTCACGCCTGTAATCGCCTGTAATCCTAGCACTCCGGGAGGCCGAGGCGGGCGGATCGTTTGAGCTCAGGAGTTCAAGACCAGCCTGAGCAAGAGCGAGACCCCGTCTCTACTAAAAGAATAGAAAGAAATTATCTGGACAACTAAAAATATATATTAAAAAAATTAGCCAGGCATGGTGGCGCATGCCTGTAGTCCCAGCTACTCGGGAGGCTGAGGCAGGAGGGTCGCTTGAACCCAGGAGTTTGAGGTTGCTGTGAGCTAGGCTGACGCCACGGCACTCACTCTAGCCCGGGCAACAGAGTGAGACTCTGTCTCAAAAAAAAAAAAAACAAAAAACAAATGCTATTTATTAAGAACATGAAATTATGATTTATGAAATGGTCCTCACCCCACTCCCCCAACATGAGAAAGGAGAGAGTGAGGGAGCAAACTAGAGAAAGAAAGGTGGCACTGTGGAGAAGGTTATCACTTCCAGATGGATAAAAAAAATTGCTTGGCAGAAGGGAAGTCCCTCCTGTGGTTTCACCAGTTGATCTGGTTTAGGGATTTTCTCCAGCAACTTGGCAGCTTAGCAGTAGGAGGCTCCCACACCATCTTGTACTACTCCAGCCCTTCTCACATTGTGCTATGATTATTTCTATTCGTCTCTTGCCACCACTGGACCATGAGTTCCTGAAGGACATTTGAGTCCTTGGCCCCAGGGCCTGGCACAGTCAGCAATTAGTAAATATTTGCTAAATGAATAAATGAGTGGAAGAAATTTAAGAGGGTAGGGTGTGGAAGTGTGGTTTACCCAGAATGAGACTAGTCAGGCAAGTAGAACAAGAGGGAGGTGCTGACATGAAAACAGCCTGGAGATAGCTGGCAATAGGCTGGGCAAGTAGGCAAGTGATGCCAACTCATGGTTCAGGAGCTTTGCTTCTCCTAAGGCCAACTCCTCTTACCTCTACCTTGGCTTCTTTTCTTTTTTAAGAGACAAGGTCTCACTCTGTTGCCTGGGCTAGCATGATCATAGCTCACTGCAACCTCAAACTCCTGGGCTCAAGCAATCCTCCCACCTCAGCCTCCCAAGTAGCTGGGACTATAGGTGTGCACCACCATGCCTAGCTAATTTTTAAATTTTTTGTAGAGACAGGGGCTCACTATGTTGCTCAGGCTGGTCTCAAACTCCTGGCCTCAAGAGATTCTCCTGCCTCAGCCTCCCAAAGTGCTGGGATTACAGGTGTGAGCCACTGTGCCCAGCCCTTGGCTTCCATTTTTACCTGTCTTTGCAGGAAACCTACACTATTGGTTCTATCTTCCCTTGGGTATTCATCCTCCCTCTTAGAGCTTTCCTTTTGGCTTCTAAATATATTTGATTTCTCATATTTAAAATAATCTTTCAGGCCGGGCGCGGTGGCTCACGCCTGTAATCCTAGCACTCTAGGAGGCCGAGGCGGGCAAATTGTTTGAACTCAGGAGTTCGAGACCAGCCTGAGCAAGAGCGAGGCTGGTCTCTACTAAAAATAGAAAGAAATTATCTGGCCAACTAAAATATATATAGAAAAAATTAGCCGGGCATGGTGGCGCACGCCTATAGTCCCAGCTACTCGGGAGGCTGAGGCAGTAGGATCGCTTAAGCCCAGGAGTTTGTGGTTGCTGTGAGCTAGGCTGACGCCACGGCACTCACTCTAGCCCAGGCAACAAAGCAAGACTCTGTCTCAAAAAAAAAAAATAATAATAATCTTTCATCAACATCGTTTATCTCCATTTTTTTTCATGGGCATACAAGGGGTCTTCAAAAAGTTCATGAAAAATATGTATTATGAAAAAACTATACATGGATTTCCAATTTTTTTTGTACCAAAATAAACTCATACTAACTTGTTATAACACGTCTGAACAGTATCTGGCACTAAAAAGGATAAGACATTAGTTTTTTTTAAAAAAGCCCCTATCAGAGCAATGTGAATTCTGCTACAATTGAAGCAAGGACAAACATCAAATTTATGGTTGAAGCTTAGGTGGAGGAATGGCGAAATCATTGATGCTTTACAAAAAGTTTATGGGCACAATGCCCCAAAGAAATCAGCAGTTTACAAATGGGTAACTCATTTTAAGAAGGGACAAAATGATGTTGACGATGAAGCCTGCAGTGGCAGACCACCCACATAAATTTTGGAGGAAAAAATTAACCTTGTTTGTGCCCTAATTGAAGAGGACCAATGATTAACAGCAGAAACAACAGCCACCACCAGACATCTCAACTGGTTCAGCTTGCACAATTCTGACTTAAAAATTAAAGTTGAGCAAACTTTTCCACTCAATGGGTGCTAAAACTGTTGTGCCCAGATCAGCTGCAGACAAGAGTAGAACTTTCAATGGAAATTTTAAACAAGTAGGATTGAGATCCTGAGGCATTTCTTCAAAGAATTCTAACAGATGAAATGTGGCTTTACCAATATGATCTTGAAGACAAAGCACAATCAAAGCAATGGCTACCCAGAGGTGGAAGTGGTCCAGTCAAAGCAAAAGCAGATTCGTCAAGAGCAAAGGTCCTGGCAAGTTTTTTGGGATGCTCAAGGCATTCTGCTTGTTGACTTTCTGGAAGGCCAAAGAATGATAACATCTGCTTCTTATGAGAGTGTTTTGAGAAAGCTAGCCAAAGCTTTAGCAGAAAAGTACCCATGAAAGCTTCACCAGAGTCCTTCACCACGACAATGCTTCTGCTCATTCCTCTTATCAAACAAGGGCAATTTTTGCGAGAGTTTTGATGGGAAGTCATTAGGCATCTACTTTACAGTCCTGATTTGGCTCCTTCTGACTTCTTTTTGTTTTCTAATCTTAAAAAAAATCCGTAAAGGACACCCGCTTTTCTTTTTTTTTCTTTTTTTTGAGACAGAGTCTCGCTCTGTTGCCCGGGCTAGAGTGAGTGCCGTGGCATCAGCCTAGCTCACAGCAACCTCACACTCCTGAGCTCAAGCAATCCTTCTGCCTCAGCCTCCCAAGTAGCTGGGACTACAGGCATGCGCCACCATGCCCGGCTAAGTTTTTCTATATATATATTTTAGTTGGCCAGATAATTTCTTTCTATTTTTAGTAGAGGCGGGGTCTTGCTCTTGCTCAGGCTGGTCTCGAACTCCTGACCTTGAGCGATCCTCCCACCTCAGCCTCCCAGAGTGCTAGGATTACAGGCGTCAGCCACCACACCCGGCCCCACTTTTCTTAATAATGTGAAAAAGACTGCACTGACATGGTTAAATTCCTCAGTCCTTTAGGGATAAACTAAATGGCTGATGTCATTATTTATAAAAGTATCTTGACCTTGATGAAGCTTATGTTGAGAAATAAAGTTCTTATTTTATCTTTTAATTTCACTTGTCCACAAACTTTCTGAAGTCCCTTTGTACTTCCCTAAAAAGTTGTATATGCTGTTTCCATTCTCAACTCAACCTGGCTTCTATGCCCTGTAACTCTAGGTCATCAATGATTTGTAAGTGACTGAATCCCATGACCTTTTGTAGGCATCATACTTGACCTTTCAGCAGCATCCAACCCTTCTGGCCATTCCCTCTTTCTTGTAACACTTTTCTCTTAGATTAAGTAACACCAGAGTCTTCTGGTTTTTCTTTTACTCTCTGCCTACTCCTTCTTTTTGTATGTACATTTCCTTACCTGTATAGTAACATTAGAGTTCTTCAAGGCCAGGCCCTAGGTCTGCTTCCGTTCTTTCTTACCTTCACTCTCTCCCCCTAAAGGACAGAATACATGCATATCGCTTCAATGGCCATCTAAAAATAGATGAATTCCAAATCTGTATTTCCAGCCCAAATCTCATCTTTGAGCTTCAAGACCCATTTATCCAACTGGCCCCATCTTCATTTCCCACCTGCCATTCACCCCTCATTGTAACATAGTTTCTGCCCTACCAGTTCACCGATGACCTCATTAATGCCAAATAACACTTCAATTTCTTGTTTTCCTAAACCTCTCTGTGGCATGGGACACTTTCTACCATTCTCCTTCCTGAAATTTTCCCTTCCTGAATCTTACTACTCTCTCCCAGTTGAGAACCATTTTCTTTTAATCATCTTTGGTGGCCCTTCTTCTACCTGCCTTTTGGGCTACTGGTTTCTAAAAGCTAATGAAACATAAAGCAGTGACTCATTAAGTAAAGGCAAACTGATGCCATGTTAGGAGGGGTTTGCAGGATGGAAATCAAGTAAATACTCAAGTCCAAACATTTTGGTTCTTATGGAACAAGGGTAGTGAACCATGATTTGATTCTCTCCCTGGTGGACAAAACAAAGGCATAACACTAGTGAAGGCAGAAATTGATATCATTCATCCCCTTTCAAAATTCCCATGAGGTTAATTCAGTATCAATGGTTTAATTTCTCTAGGCTGGGTGTGGTGGCTCATGCCATAATCCCAGCAATTCGCGAGGCCGAGGTGGGAGGATCCCTTGAGGCCAGGAGTTTTGATACCAGCCTGGGCAACACAATGAGACCCTGTATCTTAAAAAAAAAAAGGAAAAGTTTAATTTCTCAAAACTAATAGAATAGATATTTAGTAAAGTTAATAAACATACTTAGCTTCATACTTGACTGCTGTTGATATTTATTAACATCAATACAAAACAAACGGAGACTAAAAGTTGCTATTTAACAGGAACAGACTTTGGTGCAGTTTCCTGGAGAGGGTATGCACTCAGATCATGAGACCTAAGATAAAACAAAGACTGGATTGTCAAGAACCAAACAAGGGCTATATTTTACCTACTGATATAAAAACTGCTAAAGGCAAAATGAGATGTTTAAAAATATTCTTTATGCTAAGTTCATGTAAGCAAACAGAAAATTAAAACTAATCCTAAAACTTTAGGACGTCAGATATAGACGTAACTATTTAAATTTTTGCATCAACGAAAATTTGTTATATCCTTCACTGTACTTGTACTACAATGACATGCTTGTTGCTTCTATACTACATAAAGTCAACAGTTATCACCAACAATACAATATAACTAGATCTGAACAAGACTTAAAAGTGACTCTGCTCCACCCAAATTAAGAAAATTCAATCCAGGATTAACAACATATTTTGATTTTAGAGCCAGCTCTTATTTTTTTCTCATGTCATACATATTTAAGTTGTCACTCAACATTTCTCTCCTGCAAATTTTTTTTTCCTTCAAAAATTCAGCTGCATCTCTCCTGCAAATTGTAATGCACGTCCTCGCCATCATCTTTTTCTGACATGTTAAAATTAATTTTGAGAAATTGCAAAAACAATGAAATTGTACTTCCAATGCTAAACCTGCGATCAGATTCCTGCTTTGACGAAAAACATACTCCTCTGCAGTGTACCCCAGCAGCGCAGCGACTCCCTTTCTTTCTCTCTATTCCTTTGCCCTGAAGGCACTTCTGGATTGCTTAACACTTGCTCTTTGGCTGCTTAGACAGTCAGGACACCTAAGGCCATTTGGACTTATCACTCCTCTCCTCCTTCTTTTCTATGGCTAATACCACTTTCCTGCTTTTTTTCTACTGCTGAATCTCCAGACTTGGTGCTGTCATCAGGGGGACAGAGTCGATTTCGGCTTCGAGCTCCTGGTTGGTAAAGCTGCATCGCTGGGCGATCCTAAAGTAAAATGAAATATGTTAATGTGACAACGCTGCTACTGAGCTTTTTACATGGGATTTTCAGAGTCACATGTTATATATTAACATTTACCAAAAACAAGTCATATAAGACCAAAAATGTGAGGGCATAGTGCATGACAACTGCCCACTTTCTCTCCCCTACCTTCAAAGAAAAACAACCATTTTGTAAGTATTATTTTATATGCTTAGGGTAAATTTTTGAGAAATCTGCCTTATTTTCTTAACCATCTCAAGTTGAACTAATCAACCTTTTTTTTTTTTTTCCACTTAGAAACCACAGCTATTGCCTATCTGTCCTCCCCATCAGTAAGTTGACTTTAAGATGCATCACCACATAAGAAAATGTTTAGGGCTAGGCGCGGTGCCTCACGCCTGTAATCCTAGCACTCTGGGAGGCCGAAGCGGGAGGATCGCTCAAGGTCGGGAGTTCAAGACCAGCCTGAGCAAGAGTGAGACCCCTGTCTCTACAAAAAAATAGAAAGAAATTAGCTGGACAACTAAAAATATATAGAAAAAATTAGCCGGGCATGGTGGCACATGCCTGTAGTCCCAGCTACT
>CM052457.1:94793163-94816473 GCA_028533085.1 Varecia variegata | reverse complement strand
CGCATGCCTGTAGTCCCAGCTACTCGGGAGGCTGAGGCAGTAGGATTGCTTGAGCCCAGGAGTTTGAGGTTGCTGTGAGCTAGGCTGACACCATGGCACTCTAACCTGGGTAACATAGTGAGACTCTGTCTCAAAAAAAAAAATGTTTAGGAGTAAAACCAACAATAATAGAGAATGAAAACTCTTAAGTGGAGATTTCCCTGAAATTATGAGCTCAGACTCCAGGTAACTTGCCACAAACATAATTTGTTTTTTAATTCAGGTACAATGTAACACTTCAGCAAGTGGCATTGTAGATCTCAGATTCCTAAATAAGCTGCAATAAAGTTATCATGTACCTCTCAGTTCAAGTAATGTGTTTGGTCTATGACAATAAAATCATGGAAACCGTAAACGTATAGGCCTTTTCTTAGAATTCAACAAAAAATTACATGAGCCTTTCCTACTTTCTCCCTGATTTATGAAAGTTAGCCCTAAAACATTATTTGAAATTGAATAATTCCAGCAAAATATTTAGATTAAAAGAGAACTTAAGGAGATATTTCAAGCAAATACAATTTGTGGACCTTGTTTAGATCCTATAAAAACAGCAAGTGGAAAAATCTGAACACTGAGTAGAGAGGATGTTAAGAAATTAGATTTTTTTTTTTTTGGTGTGAAAATGCTACTAGGGTTATATTAAGAAAAAGAGTCTTCATCTCAAATGTTGACATCTTTAAGGAAGAAATTACGTCTAGGATTTGCTTGAAAACAATCCAGTAAGGGTAGGGATGGAATAGAGCAGAAAGAAGGTTGGCACAAGCTGATAATTGTTGAAGCTGGGTGATCGGTACATGGGGGTTTGTCATACTATTCTCTATTCTCTCTACTTTTGTATATGTTTGAAATTTCTGCAATAATAAAAGAACCCAGCAAGACTGAAAAAAAAAAGATTGTAGACAGTTAAAGTTCCCCTTTCAAAATCCTACAATAAACAATGAGCTAGCCTTTTCCTTTACTCTTGCAGGAAAAAGAAAAACATCCTCATGAAAATAGACAAGTTTAACAAAAAGCAGCACCTTGTTTCTTATGCGATCTCTCTTAACCACTTCCTCTTTCTTTTCCGTTTTTTCTGAGCTGCCTAAGGATTCCATACTTTCATTCTTCTTTCCTTTATCCCGAAGTGCTTCTTTCTCTTTTTTCATTTCTTCTTCTTTTCTTTTAAAAGCCTTCTCTTTCTCATAACGCTCTCTCTGCCTACGGCGTTCTTCTTCTTGCCGCTTCAGCCTCTCCCTTTCTCGAAGTATGCGCTCCTGATCTCGTTCATAATCCCGTTCTCTCTCCCTGTACTCTCTGCCACTGTCATCTTCAGGTCTGCATGAAAAACAAATCTGAGATAGAACCCTCAAAGATCCTGTAATCACAAATGCAGGAACACTGTGATTCTGACTTGGCCACTGCAATGAGGATATACTTTTAGAGCAGAGTGAAAAATACTAGTGTTTTAAAAAGCAACAGAAACTAAAAACCATTCACCCACATTAAGATACTAGAATATTTGAAACGCTTCCTCCTCGTGCCCCTTCCCCGCATTAAACCGTTTATCTTAATTCAGGTACAAGTCCAGAACACAGCAGCAAAACTAGCATCTAGAAATCAAATATATCAAAGAGCCCTCAACTACTGACCTCTTTGGCTTCTCATCTTTAAGTTCGCTATCAGATCGCTTGGACAATGTACAACTTTGCCCACTGGCTCTTTCATCATTCAGACTCTCTTTGTCCAATTTCTTAGGTTTTTCTCTTTTGTCCAACTCTTTTTCATCTCCTTTTTCTGGCTTCTTCAGTAGCTTTAAAGAGAATAAGTTTATTTTTATTTTGAAGGGTGGGACACTGTCTTCTCATTGTATCAAAGAAAACAATATACTAAATATTTAAAATTTAGACTACAGAAGCCCCCATCTCTGCAGGTACTCTTAAACTTTCAGGTGAGCTACTAGTGAACAAGAGTAGTAATTTACTAAAAGGATGATGTTAATGTGAAAGTGTTATCCACCGAAATGAAGTGGTTTAATCACTTTGTGGCAATGGGATCAAGACTCCTTTGGCTTTCAATGGGTCAACCTTTAAGTGAACCAATGCACACTTCCAAGTATGCTTCTGTACCAAATCGGCATGTCAGTGTAACTTGATGGGAAATATCCCACAAGTTTAAAATTCTAGGCAGATCATTACTGTTGGACTGTTTTGTTCTGTTTTTTTTTTTTTTGAGACAGAGTCTCGCTTTGTTGCCGGGGCTAGAGTGAGTGCCGTGGCATCAGTCTAGCTCACAGCAACCTCACCCTCCTGGGCTCAAGCGATCCTTCTGCCTCAGCCTCCCGAGTAGCTGGGACTACAGGCATGCGCCACCATGCCCGGCTAATTTTTTCTATATATATTTTTAGTTGGCCAGATAATTTGTTTCTATTTTTTAGTAGAGACGGGGTCTCGCTCTTGCTCAGGCTGGTCTCAAACTCCTGACCTTGAGCGATCCACCCGCCTCGGCCTCCCAGAGTGCTAGGATTACAGGCGTGAGCCACCACGCCCGGCCTGGACTGTTTTTTTTATGTAGTACTTGGAATGACAAACACCTTCGTCACCAAAGGAGAGATCCATTGCAGGAATAATTGTGCCTTGAACCTGAGAATAACATACTTATAATGGTAGAATGAATAGCAAGAATTATTTGGCATTTGATTTAAAAATCTAAATGCCTTATACAATAGAATGGTGAAGTTCCATCTCTATTGAGCAGGAACTCTGTACTCAATGCCATACATATTTATATATGTCCGAAAGTGCCATTGTTTCTCACATCATTGCTATAAATCTCTCTAGAATACCCCCAAGTGTTGGATAGTCAGAGAGATTCTTAGGCAAAATAGAATAATTTCAAGTCTCAGAGTGAAGGTATTATACAAGGTTCATCTCAGGGTGAAGGCATCATACAAGTCACCAAGCAAAAGGCAAAGCGCCAAAAGACTCAAGCATGAAGTATGTCAGCACACAGACAGCCACTGCAAATGGAAAATCCAAACTGGTCACTAAGAAGGCACCAGTGTGAAGTAAGGATACCATGTGCAGGTTTCATTGGAAGTGTTCTTATTTGTCTAATGAACGTCTTTATTAGAAGCCAAGATGTTCATTACTCTAGTAAGAACATTAATGAATGTCTCTAGCATGGCTGGCTCTACCTTCTGCCTTACTGATTGTTAAGAATAGCAAGTCAAGTCACTTGTAGCATGGTGGACAGAGAGATTGCTTAAAGGAATTAAGATGAGAAACTCCCCTCCCTCCCCAATCCCCTTATCACCAATAATAAGCCCTGTAAAGACTCAGGAAACCCTAGCTACATAAACTGCTGGGTTTTCAGGGGATAAAAGGAGACCCTGCCACCATCTCTGTGAGATTTTCTCTGACTTTCTGAAGTTCACTGGAGCAAGGGGTGCCCAAGCCATGCCCACAGAAAGGAAGCAGCAAGGCTGGGGTCTTTCTATAGGTTTTCCACTTCCTACATGCAATATATTAATCAGAATATGCTGCTCACAGATTCCCAGCTTGATTAAAGAAGATAACATGGGAATCACATGAGAGGGAAAAGCACATAATGCAGGATATATATTCCTAGTCCTCCCACAAGGAAGCCGGTTATGAGAGTCATATAAGATGAGAAAGAGCTATACAGGCATGGTTGTCCTCTGGCTGTATGTCATTGAAGCTTCTGGGTACACACACAGCAGAGCATCAGGAAGTCATCTGAGATTCCTTTAAAGTAGGAATTTAAAACAACTCGGCTTTTAAGAAGACCCAAGTCAGTCTGAAGGGGTTTCAATAGGTAACACTACTACCACCACCACCAAAAGGACTTATTAACTAAGACCTGTGTGTGTGTGACATGATACTAAGTGCTCTGTATCATGTACTTGGTCCTTACATTTTTCTGATTCACAGCTTGTAACAGAAACCTGTGTACCTGAAGACAGTGGAAAACAAACAGATGAGGCAACTTCATGTATCAATTATGAAGGAAAAGCTGAATAAAACCCATAATTCATGCCAGCCAGCCCTAAGCCCTCATTTACTATGAATTGAGAGAACAGTAATCTAAAAATCGAACATTTTCAATGATAAAAAATAACAGATCTGCATTGAAGAAATGATAACATAAACTACTTAATACCTTTAAATGATCTTTAATTTAAAAAATAATAGGATTATAGGAAAGATTTTTAATGGCTCACTTCCCCCCAAAAAGGACAAAAACTTATTTACACTAACACAAGATGCATGCATATTTAAAGAGGCAGACACACAATTATCAGCAACATGCAGTCAGTTTCAGTTATTTTCATACCTTAATCTTTGGTTCATCCTTTAATTTATTGTCCCTTTCTGGAACTCTGTCTACCTTCTTTAGCTTTTCTATATCTTTCCTTTTTCGTTTCTCTTCTTCTTTCCACTTTCTCCTCTCTTCTTCTCTTTGTCTTTTTCTTTCTATTTCTCGCCTCCTTCTTTCTTCTCTCTTTTCTTCTCTCATTCTCTAGAAAGAAACACCAATACAAGCCTTCAAATAAGATAATCATCACCAAAAATTCTTATCAATCCCAAAGACATGGTGGGCACCCACTAAACTGGATCATCTTTCCTTCCTACTTTCTACAAAGTGGTATTCTACCTCCTTAACCCCTACCCCACCCAGAAAATGACAGAGAATGAAGACCTGCTAATATCAAAGTCTATTGCTGCCTTGCTGTATTTCCAGATACTTTCAGAATATGAAGAGAGTGTCTCTGGGACAAGCTAAGGATTCTCCAGGTTTGCAGAGTGAACCCCTGGTCCAACAACCAGAGTGAAGGAGAGGGACAGAGAGTGAGACCAATGGGCCAAATCTTTAAAGAATGGTGAAAACGCAGCTATTTCTCCTATAGAACCCCAATACTCTTAAAATGTTTATAAAATATGAACTAATGAAATTAAAGTAGTGAGAGAACTATAAAAACAAAAGATTTACCTGCTTGTTTTTCAGGAAGCTCAAAAGTGGGGTTGTCTTTTTAGCTATATAAATGTAAACAGATTATTAATATAATATTTATCAACCCCTAGAAAGGACTCCATCTTCTGACATTCCCTGCCACCCACCCAAGGTGGGAAAACTATACCCCTTAAACAGAAAGCTCACAACTGGATCATCAGAAAGAAGTTTAACAGTATTCCCATTTCAACAATACAGGTTTAAAATGCTTTTTTAAAAGTGAAGAAATTCAAATTAAAACAATAAAGCCATTTTTTAAAACAGTAATTCCCAGCTGGTGAGAATTAAGTACAAAGGACATTCTCTTGTTTTACTGACATGGGTATAAATGTGTTCAACTGTAAAGAAATTGACAGAATGGGCAAAGAATATTATAATCCTTTTGACTACATAATTCTACTTCTGGGAATTTATTCTAAGGAAGTTACCAGAAAGGGGCTTATACTATGTATCCATAACAATGCTATTAGCCTTGTAGCCATCTTTGTGAACACATACTTCCTTAGGATAAACTCCTAGGAATGGAAATGCTGGATCAAAGACTGCTCATGTTTAGAGCTACTGATAGAGTAGTGACAGCCCACTACTTAGAACTAATACCCAAGCTAGACTTTCTCAAGAGGTTTTCAATTTTGCAGTAACTAATTTCAGTTTTTGATATTTTCAAGTCAAAATTTTTTTAGGAATATGAATTTATCACTAGGAAATACCAATTGATCTTCAAAGGCTTATCATTGTCTAAATGTCCCTTATTAGTCTTCAAACTTTTTGTATTTATAATACAGTTGTGTGACACTAAATAGGTCAGAGAAATTTTTCCATCTTATCAATGCATTCTCATAATCCTGTGTGGCAGGTATTATCAACTGCATTTTATAGTAGAAGAAACAGTCTCAGAGAAGCTAGTGACTTCCCCAAGGTCACACAGCTAGCAAGTGATAAAAGTGAGAGACAGACTTAGGTATTGTGATGAAAAAGCTGTTGCCCTAATTCCTTCTGCCCACTTACCTATTAATTCTCTATTTTTTGCTTCTATTTCCTCTAGCAGTGTCTCTGGAGTAGATGTCATTTTCTCATTATCTGTGGCATAACTTTCCAAAAACTTCCTATATTCTGGATCTAAATAATCATTTAAGAAAACAGAAAATATAGCAGACTTTAAACAAAAAAGGAGATATCATCTAGGATACTTATTTATCAAAGATGATTTTCTACTTCATGGAAGACTGATTTAAAAAAAAAAGTATACCCACAAGATAGACTATTTAGGGCTTAATTACTTACACTCAGAGCTCCTATTAACCGTACTAAGGGAGTCTGGTGTAACAGGAGATCAGGAAAATGAGATACTACATCTTATAACAGAACTGCCAAGGGTGTTGCACAGTTTGCTTTTAAAAGTCACTGCTCCTACTAATCCAGAGTAATACTTATGGGAGCTATGGAATCTTGAGAATATTATGTATAGCATTTAAGCAATTCCTCTACGGGTATACCTTGTTTTAAATAAACTCAACATATGAAAATCAGGTGTTCCAAAATGATAAATTGGGCGGAAGTCCTGTACATGGCACTGGAAGTGATGATAATTCCTGGAGTTCTCTCCTAGACACCTCTGACATCAGAAAGGGTAACATGTCTGAGTCATATTCGTTGCTTCTATATACTGTTGACCATTGTCACTTAATCTAGACTTTCAGATCTAAATCTGTGAGTGGCCGGGCGAGGTGGCTCACGCCTGTAATCCTAGCACTCTGGGAGGCCGAGGTGAGAGGATCGTTTGAGCTCAGGAGTTCAAGACCAGCCTGAGCAAGAGCGAGACCCTGTCTCTACTAAAAATAGAAAGAAATTATATGGACAACTAAAAATATATATAGAAAAAATTAGCCGGGCATGGTGGTACATGCCTGTAGTCCCAGCTACTCGGGAAACTGAGGCAGGAGGATTGCTTGAGCCCAGGAGTTTGAGGTTGCTGTGAGATAGGCTGATGCCACGGCACTCTAGCCTGGGCAAGAGTGAGACTCTGTCTCAAAAAAAAAAAAAAAAGAGTTATGTAACTATTATCCAACATTAACAGCATAACGTTACAGAGATCTCAAAATCTGGAGCTGGTTTACTTTAAATGGCAATTATTCTAGTTTTTCAGTTCCTGTATTTCTGTTCAACTTAATTACTATTAATATGTGTGTAGTTAACTGCATAGTCAGGCCTAGAAAATAGGACTGACCACTTCAGCTACTTTGTATGAAGTTACTTGGGTATGGGAATTTTTCCATCATAGTTCAAACCTTCTTCTTTATAAAGATAATGGAAACCAAAAGTCAAATAATTATAAAAATGGTGAAAGGCCTCAAGGAGCAGTTACTATACTTTGAAACATCTGATTTTTTTCATTTGCTGCTCAATAATCAACACTGTATTGTTCAGTGGTGGAGGAATGAAATGCCACTAGCTGAAGAAAGGACAAACTCTCCAAGACACTCACCTCCATTCTAACAATTAAGCAAAGCTTCCATTGGCGACTAACATATATGTTTTATAATTTAAAATATTGGGGTCTAATAACCTCTCACAAAGGTGTTTTTTAAAAAACTCCATGGCAATAGCATTATATAACTAGAACCATACTGTACCATCATCGATAGTCCCGACTTTGGTATCTCTTTTCTTAGTCTTCTTTTTTGCAGCTTTTTGAAAAGGTGCAAATTCTACTATAGCAGGATATTCCTGACCTGTTCAGAAAAAAAATACCACACTTGCTATAACAAAGAAAATGTCAAAAGTGAATAGAAGGGAATCAACTCACTGCTTTCTAGGCCTCCTCTGATGGCAGTCATCTGAAGAGAGTCTCCAAAGGGCATAAAGCACACTGGGACAACCATAATCAACATACTATGAAAGGAGCCCAAAATTCATACTGATAACATAACGAAAAGATATGGCATGGAAATATTGTTTAAATTCAACTTTTAAAATGTGATACTGTTCATGCTTTAAAAAGGGCTTGTTAAAAAGGGTAAAATGTGATATTGCAATATGTGAAAAAAGACCCTACAAACTAAATTTCATTTAAAAAATAATTATAAATCTCTAGAATAGTCAAATCTATAGAAACAGAAAGTCAATTAGTGGCTGTACAGAGTTGGGGGTGGTAGTGGTGTGAAGAATAAGGAATGACAACTAATGGGTGGGGTTTCTCACTGGGGTGATGAACATGTTCTAAACTTAGATTGTGGTGATGGTTGCACAATTCTGTGAATATACTATAAGCCACTGAAATGCACTTTAAAGGGGTAAATTTTTAAGGTATGTGAATTATCGAAAGCTGTTATTTAAGAAAAGCTTAACTATGTGAGATAATGGATGTGTTAATCAGCTTGATTGTGGTAATTATTTCACAATGTAGACATATATCAAATTATCACACTGTATAATTTAAATATATGTACAGTTTTATTTGTCAATTATACCTCAAAAAAGCTGGGGAAAAAAACCCTATTATCACTAAAAAAAAATACACCAAGACACTAAAAGCATGGCAACAAAAGTAAAAATAGAGGGGGTAGATCTCATGTTAAGCGTTCTTACCACAATAAAAGAAAAAATAAAAAACTGGCTGGGCACGGTGGTTCACACCTATAATCCTAGCACTTTGGAAGGCCGAAGCAGGAGGATGGCTTGAGGCCAGGAGTTCGAGACCAGCCTGAGCACCATAGGAAGACCCCCTACAAAAAATTGAAAATCAAGTCCAGGCTCACCACTTTGGGAGGCCGAAGTAGGAGGATGGCTTGAGGCTAAGAGTTTGAGAACAGCCTAAGCAACATAGTGAGACCTCGTCTCTTCAAAAAACAGAAAAATCAGTCAGGCTTGGTGGTGCCCACCTGTATTCCCAGGTACTTGGGAGGCTGAAGCAGGAGGCTCACTTAAGCCCAGCTCAGGAGTTTGAGGCTGCACTGAGCTACGATGACACCACTGCACTCTAGCCGGGACAACAGAGTGAGACCCTGTCTCAAAAAAATCAACCCCCACCCCCCGAAAATAACAAGTGTTGGTAAGCATGTGGACAAACCGGAGCATTCATGTATTCTTGATGGCAATGTAAAATGGTGTAGGTGCTATGGAAAACAGTATGGCAGTTCCTCAAAAAACTAAAAATAGAATTACCATATAACCCCAGAAATTCCACTTCTGGGTATATACCCAAAAGAAGCAAAAGCAAAAACTTGAATGTGTATTTGTACACCCATGTTCATAGCAGTATTATTCACAGTAGACAAGAGTGGAAGCAACCCAAGTGTCCTTTGACAGATGAATGGATAAACAAAATGTGGTATATATACAATGGAATATTAATCAGCCTTGAAAATGAAGGAAATTCTGATACATGTTACAACATGGATGAACCTTGAGGACATTATGCTAAGTGAAATAAACCAGTCACAAAAAGACACTGTGTGATTCTACTACATGAGGTACCTAGAATAGTCAAACTCATAGAGGCAGAAAGTATAATGGTGGTTGCCAGGGGTAGGGGAGAACTGGAAATGTGGAGTTGTTTAATGGGTGTAAAGTTTCAGTTTACAAGATGCAAAAGTTCTGAAGATTGCTTGTACAACAATGTGAATATACTTTAACACTACTAAACACTTAAAATGGTTAAGATGGTAAATTTTACATTATGTATATTTTACTGCAATTTAAAAAACAAACAAAAAAAGGAATGGGGTAATGATACGTGCTATAACATGGAAGAATTTTGAAAACTGCTAAATAAAAGCAGCCAGTCACAAAAGGCCACATATTTTACAATTCCATTTACATGAAATGTCCAGCAGAGGGAAATCCAGATACAGAAAGTAGATTAGTGGTTGCCAGGGGCCTTGGGGAAGGGAGACTAGGAGACAACTACTAATGGATATGGGTTTCTTTTTGGAGTGACGAAACATTCTGGAATTAGTAGTGATGGTTGTACAACTCTGTGAATATACTAAAAAACACTGAATCTCACACTTTTTAGAGGGTAAATTGTATGCCATATGAGTTATAGTTCAATAAGAAAACCCCAACTTTGGAGTTGAATGTGAAAAAAAAAAAAGAAAAAGAAAGAAAAAAAAAACCACCAAAACTCCAAGTGACTACTAGAAACAAAAATAACACCAACTCCTTGCCATAAGACAACGTCATACAGGCTATAAAATCCTATCCTTAGATCACTGGCATAAGCCAGAATAAAATAGCCAGACCTGACAAAAAGGTAACACAAAGCAGTCATGGTTGAAACATGATTTTGGGAGTCCTAGCAAATGCAGAATGAGATTAGCTTCAAAACTGTGATATAGAAGGAACATATAAACCAGACTGAAGCAGAGGGAAAGACAGGCTAGAAAAACAGAAGTGAGGCCAGATTATGGAGGACCCTGACTACCAGGCTAAGAAGTTTGGACTTTTTCTTCACAACTATTAAATTATTATTTTCAAGAAGATTAAGGTTATGGCACTGTGATAGATTGAATTATACAAAAATCAAAAATTCTATCAGTTTAGAGACAGTGGTTGTCTAAGCATTAGGTGATGAGGACATAAAGTATCAAAGTATTAGTAAGTGTAGGTGAACAAGACATTAAAAAACAACAAACTGACAAGTTTCATCACTTGTTTTAAATGTAAGGAATAAAAAAAGGAAAAAATAAAACACAACTCAGACTTCCAGGCTAAGTAACTAGGAAACCATTGCTATCTATCTACTGAAATAAAAAAGTTGGAGTGGAGACCGGGTGCATGTTTGGAGTGGCTCATGCCTGTAATCCTAGTATTTTGGAGGCGAAGGTGGGAGGATGGCTTGAGGCCAGGAGTTCGAGACCAGCCTGGGTAACATAGCAAGACCCCATATCTAAAAAAAAAAAAAATTAGCTGTGTGTGGTGACATGCACCTATAGTCCTAGCTACTTGGGAGGCTGAGGCAGGAAGATGGCTTGAGCCCAGGAGTTCAAGGCTGCAGTGAGCTATGATCATGCTACTGCACGCCAGCCTGGGCAACGGCGTGAGACACTGTCTCAAAAAAAAAAGTTTGGAGTGAAGAAAGAGCTGGTTTGGGGAGATGAATGAAACTTCGACAAATAGTGGCAATTCTTCAATTTTTACTGACATATTCCTTGACAAATATTTTTTATCAACTTTGAAGTAATACTAAAAAAAACAAAACTAAACATGAAGACACACGACTCACCTATCGATGCAAAGCCAAAAGAAAAGTGGTAAATGGCAGCTGAGACAGTCTCTGGCTAAGTGCTGCAAGCAGCAGATAAATTAAAAGAGAGTTATGGCAGAAATTTGTCTTCCCTATAGACTGGACCCTCCTGGATACAAAATGAAAGATCATCAAATTCAATCTTTTAATTATATACAACTTCGTGAGAATGTTAAACAGTATTCCAACTGAAAATCGTTGGCTACAAGGATTTGAATTAAATAAATAAATGTTGGTCCTTGAAGCAAGATGAAAAGTAAATATTTAAAACTTGTCAAACAAGTTTAAAGAGTCATTTATCGGCACTGCTGCTGAAACTAAACAGCCAAAATAGCACGTCTAATCCAGGGCAAAAAATTTGTCACATGAGAACAGTGGCAATTTAATTTAGCTGATCAAACTAAAGAAATAACAATAAAAATACCCAAGGGCTGTGAAAAGTCGCATGTCTATTTACAAGACTGTAATAAACTTATCAAATGTGTAAAACTCTTTAAATGATGCACATTTTATCACCCAGGAAACTCTGCGATGTGTATATTATCTTAAACATACAAATGACAAAGAAACTCCCCTTCTAGTTCAGTTACAAGGACTCACCTTTATTGTCAAGGAATACATAACCATCAAAGCGATCCCTGAACAAAATAATGTCCTCTTGGTTTTTAAAGTTGATGTATGCTCTGGCATACATATGAGGATACAGACTGCAGAGAGGAAAGCAATTATGTAAATGTGCTTGCAGGTGTCTGGCTGAATTACAAGTATGCATATATTAAAGAGACAGGCTCAAAAATCAAATGGAAAACATTAATAGGATAAAAAGAATGGAAAAAACCTTTTACCCCTCCTCCCTTTTTTTTTTTTTTTTACCTAGTATCATTAGAAAAAAACTCAAAATAATCATGTTCAGGCATAGGTTGAAGATGTTCCTGAAGCTGCTCCTTGGTCAAAGTGGGAGGTAATCTTCGAATTACCACCTTAAGAAATGAATAAGGAAAATAAAATTAGTACAAATCAATTTTCTGTCATACCTCAAAGAATCACAGTTCCTAAACAAAGGTGGGCTTTAAAATAGGAGATCACTTATAAAAACCCAGGAGAAAACATTCTTCTGCAGCCCAATGCTCAGAATTAGTCAAACATAATAGTTAAAGTGGTTTTTAAAAACTCTTTGGAATGAGAACTGCCTGGAGCAAGGAAAATCTCAAGTTTTGCTCTTAAGCCCAGTTTATCAGGTTTGCCTATCATATTCTATGCCTATCATTTTCTATCACCTATTTTTCAACAGATGTAGTGGCAAGAAATTAGTAGGCCAACCCCTGGTCCTTATGGGTGCCACGAAATCTTGATTTAGTAATCTCTCTCTCCCATGTCCAACATACCCTAAAACAAAATCCTTGCTGCACTCAGTCTAAAGAATTCAAAACTCTAGGATGCTCTGGATCTGCCCCACAGACCATTTATCCCCCTTGAGCTCTCCCTCGATTTCCCCGCCCCCCCCCGCACGCCATGAATATTCCTACCACAAACTATTCCCATCCCTGATGTCCCCCCTTCACTATTTAATAATTCTCCCCAATTAAAATTTTAATTCCTCATTATTTTTACCGTCGCTCCTCCTCCCATTATCTCACACCTCTGACCTAAACCCTTCTCTTCTGGGAGTCCCCCCTTTCCCTCACCCCCACCCTAGGGCTTGGCTGGGAGGGGCTCCCCCCATTTCGGGGGAGTGGATGAGACAGGGTGATGCGATTTTCATTCAGCGAAGAGATAGGGAGGGGACCGGGAAAAGGAAGAGGGCAGCCCCATTCCCAGCCATCCTCCACGAGCCGCGGACCCGTCCCGCCCTCTCCGGGGCCAACCTCCGCCGGGCACCTTGCTCAGCGCCTCTTTCTTCTCCTTATTGCGATCCTGCTTATCTTCCCCTTTGGCGCTGTCCCCCGAAGTCCCACCGCCACTACCTGTGGCCCCCGGGGGCGTTATCAGGGTTACTCGCTTCTCCTTAGGCCTATGCTCCTTCTCTTCCTTCATGGCCACAACAGTGATCCTCACAGCGGCGGCTCGGCCTAAACGCCGCGACCGACGCCGGGCACCTACGGCCGGGCAGCACCCGTCAACGCTCCGCCCCCAACAACTGGCCCTAGTGATAAGCCGGGCCCCGCGTTCCATTGGGCCCCGCCAGGATCTCGCGAGACTTCAGGGCAACCATCCTCCCACAACGGAAAGGTTTTAACACCTGGTCTTTACTTCCCGCCTGTGGAATCCCCGCGCCGCCCAATCCCCTCGCGGCCCAGACTCCCTGGGGGCCCGCTCCTTCGCGCGTCATTAGCAACTCCGCCATCTTGACCAGGAACGACTTTGTCAGGGACTACGAGTCCCGGCATACAAAGCAGCCACCCTCTTCTCTTGGGGCGTTCTGAAGCCATAGATTTGTCAGGGTCCCTATTTGTAGTAAATTGGATACTTTCTTTCTTTTCTTTTTCTTTTTTCTTTTTGTTCACAGTATCAGAACATATAAATTGGATACTTTCATCTTGAATTTGTAACGTTTTTCAAGTCGAAGGATAGGTTTTGCAGCCTGTACTTCCCTTAGTTTTCCTCAGATAAACTCAGTATTATCCAAATTTTGCCTCACTAGGGGAACGACTTGCATTTTCTATCACTCAATCTAAAGTGTACTTTCAGAGGCTTTAGAATTTCTTTTCCGCACATTGATTAGTATTCGCAGATACTTAATAAACATTCTCAAGATACTGATATTTAAACTAGTAATATGACCAAAATGTATGAGATTTGTTTTCATCACCTTTTTTTTAGTAAAAGGATTCTTTCCTGGGGACTCCACAGAGAAGGGGTAAAAAATAAAACCCAACTTGATTTAACTGGGATCACCCTCCACCCCACTTTTTAAAAGCCCAATTATACATTATTTGTAATAACCCTAAACTGGCAACAATCCAAATGTTCATCAACAGGCGAATGAATAAAATGTGGTACATCCATAGGATGAAATGCTACTCAGCAATAAAAATGAACTACTGATATACCTATCAATATGTCTGAGTCTCAGAATGATTGTGTCGAGTGAAAGAATCCAGACACAAAGAGAGTTACATGTTGTACGATTCCATTTGCATGAAATTCTAGAAAAGGTAAAATTATAGTGAGAGAAAGCAGATCAGGCAGGGTGGATGGAGAGAATCGACTGCAAAGGGGCTTTTTGGAGTGTTGAAAATGTTCTTTATCATGGCTGTCGTGGTGGTTGCATAACCACACACATTTGTTTAAATTCATTGAATTGGACACGTAAATTTTTATTTTATGTAAATTGTACCTTAATAAAGTTCAGCCCTGCAAAATAAAAAAAATACAAAATTTAAAAAATACTGCCCCAAATGAGAGGGCATTTGCATCACATCAAATCTAAGATACCATTCACTTTAAGACCACCATTATTTTATAGACCAAGAAAGAAGAAAAATGCTGCCAATTGAACTATGACACATCATCACTCTTAAGATGTATCCAGGCCGGGCGCGGTGGCTCACGCCTGTAATCCTAGCACTCTGGGAGGCTGAGGCGGGCGGATTGTTTGAGCTCAGGAGTTTGAGACCACCCTGAGCAAGAGTGAGACCCCGTCTCTACTAAAAATAGAAAGAAATTATCTGGGCAGCTAAAAATAGATATAGGAAAATTAGCCGGGCATGGTGGCGCATGCCTGTAATCCCAGCTACTGGGGAGGCTGAGGCAGTAGGATCACTTGAGCCTGGGAGTTTGAGGTTGCTGTGAGCTAGGCTGATGCCACGGCACTCTAGCCCGGGCAACACAGTGACACTCTGTCTCAAAAAAAAAAAAAAAAGATGTATCCTGATTTCAGGAGTGTTAAAATGTGAAAAAAATGCCTTAGAGTCAATTGAACATGTTATTTCTGTATTATGTGCAATTAAGGAAGAAGAGTGAAGAAATGGGAGAGAAGGGAAAATGATAAACTAGGGAGATACGCAGACACCTGTAGAAGGCAGGAACCAAATTAAGGATGCAATAGGAGCCCAAGGCAGAAAGCTGGCTCAGGGCCAAGGTCCCATCTTTGCTGACATCTGGAATAAGTTACCCAGACTCTGTACTTAAATTTTCTCACCCCAATTGCCCAGCCCATACTTGAATTCCTAATTCTTGTTGCCAAGATTGTTTCCTTGTATTTGGGATCTATTACTCTTGCTTTCAGTACCAGGGTGTTCTTATTATATAAGCCTCGCTTAAGTATCTGCCTCTGGCCTACTGCTTAGTTCTGCACTTCCATCTTGGTAGGTATATGCCTCTGTTTTGGAGTGCTCACTAGCTTTAAACCACCAGCAATTTGTTATTCACCAGAGTTGGGTGTCCCAGGGCTCAGCCCTTAGACCTCTTTTCTATCTACAGAGTCACTCTTTTGTTAATCTCATACATTCTTTCAGTTTTTCTCTTTGCTGACAACTCCAAAATTTATATCTCCAGCCCATACCTGTCTCCTGGATTTCATACTCATATATCCAACAGCCTGCTTGACATCTCCACTTAGATATCTAATGTGTTCAGAGTCACTTAATGCATCCCAAATTGAACACTTGATCTTCCCCCACACCAACCATATTAAATTCCTATTGCTGCTATAACATTACCACAAATTTAGTGGCTTTAAATAACACAAATTTATTATCTTACAGTTCTGTAGGTTAAAAAGTCCAACATGGGTCTCACTGGGCTAAAATCAGGGTGTCGAAAGGACTGAGTTCCTTCCTGGAGGCTCTAGGAAAGAATCTATTTCCTTGTACTTTTCAGATTCTTGAGGCTGCCCGCATTCCTTGGCTTGAGGTCACTTCCTCCATCTTCAGAGCAGCAGCATAGCATCTCTCTCTGACCCTGCTTCTGTCTATGTCTCTTTTACTTTCTCTGGCTCCCTCTTCCACTTTTAAGAACCACTGTGATTACATCAGGCCCACCTGTATAATCCCGGATAATTTTCCTATTTTAAGGTCAGATGATTAGCAACCTTAATCCCCTTTTGCCATATAACAGGTTCTGGGGATTAGGATGTAGACAACTTTGGGGGAGCCATTATTCTGTCTACCACACACTGTAAACTTTGGTTTTAATTACGCTTTTAACTGAAGTATAACACTTATACAGACAAGTACACAAATAGCATATGGCTTGCTAAATTTTGACAAAGTGAACACACTCATGTAACCAGCACACAGATCAAGAAACAAAACATTGCCAACACTCCAGATGCTCCTTTCATGCCCCTTCCTAGTCATTTCCCCCATCAAGAATACCACCATACTGACATTTAACACTATTAATTAGTTTTGCCTGTTCGGACCTTTATGTAAACTGAATCATGTAGTATGCATTCTTCTATGACAGCCTTCTTTCTCTCAACATTTATGACTATGAGATTCATTTATGTTGTTGTGTGTAGCTGTGAAACATTCCATTTCATTGTTGTATAATATTCCATTGTATGAATCTACCATAATTTATCCATTCCACTATTTGGGGCTATTATACATAGTGCTGCTCTGATCATTTTACTACATTTGGTGATCTGATGTGTGCATTTATGTAAAATACATACCTAGGAGTGGAATTGCTGGATCACAGAGTAAGTATATGCTCAAATTTAGTAGATACCACCGAAGAATTTTCCAGAGTGGTTGTACCAATTTACACTCTTACCAGCAGTAAGTGAGAGTCCTAATTGCTTCATATCCTTCCCAACATTTGGTGTTGTCTGGTGGATGTGTAGTGGTAGCTCATTGTAGTTTCACTTTGCATTTCTCTTATGATTAATGAAGTGTTTTTTTTTTTTGAGACAGAGTCTCACTCTGTTGCCCAGGCTAGAGTGCCATGGCATTAGCCTAGCTCACAGCAACCTCAAACTCCTGGGCTTAAGCGATCCTCCTGTCTCAGCCTCCCGAGTAGCTGGGACTACAGACATGTGCCACCATGCCCGGCTAATTTTTTTCTATATATATTTTTAGTTGTCCATATAATTTCTTTCTATTTTTAGTAGAGAGGGGGTCTCGCTCTTGCTCAGGCCGGTCTCGAACTCCTGAGCTCAAATGATCCACCTGCCTCGGCTTCCCAGAGTGCTAGGATTACAGGCATGTGCCACCGCGCCCAGCCTGATTAATGAAGTTGAACATCTTTTCTTTCTTTCTTTTTTTTTTTTTTTTGAGACAGAGTCTCACTGTAACCTTGAACTCCTGGCCTCAAGCAGTCCTCCTGCTTCAGCCTCCCTAGTAGCTGAGGCGCATCCTGTAGTGCCACTCAAATGGTGTTACATTACAAAAATATAAAGACACTCTTCATGTCAAATATTAAGTATAGTAACACACTCTACGGATATGGAAGTAAGGGAAGACAATTAGAGAAAGAGATAATGGAACTTATAGAAATTCAGGTTTGAAGAATTTGGGGCTATAAAAAGTCCCCAAAGTAACAAAAAATAAATCAAAAAAGAATGTATAAAAAAACACACAAATAATAAGATGAGAAATGTTTCTCCTTTATGTGTGGTAAACAACTTCTAAGGAGCAACTTGTAAGGCTAAAGGGAAAAATGATTCAAAAGGAATAGTTTCCCAATTTCAAGTAGGGCAGTGTTCCAAAGATAAAAAAAAAGTTTCCAATGTTAAAAGATCTCATATTTTGATCACAAACAGGAAGAAGAGATTAGCAAAATAAAAGAAATACAAAAAAATAAATAAATAAAAAAAGAAAAGAAAAAAAAATCTTGTAGTTTACATTTTATTCTTTACTGGCCTTGGAGATTGCTTGTCTTTTGATTGTTTCAGATACTTTAAACCATTGTTCAGATAACCATATGAATAATGATTAACAATTAATTTTAAAATGAAATAATTCAGAATCACCAGCTAAGAACAGGGTATTCAAAACAGAAAGCTTTATCTTGATGTTAAGATGAATAATTTGGAGGCCGGGCACGGTGGCTCATGCCTGTAATCCTAGCAATCTGGGAGGCCGAGGCGGGTGGATGGTTTGAGCTCAGGAGTTTGAGACCAGCTTGAGCAAGAGCCAGACCCCATCTCTACTAAAAATAGAAAGAAATGATCTGGACAACTAAAAATATATAGAAAAAATTAGCCAGGCATGGTGGTACATGCCTGTAGTCCCAGCTACTCGGGAGGTTGAGGCAGAAGGATCACTTGAGCCCAGGAGTTTGAGGTTGCTGTGAGCTAGGCTGACGCCATGGCACTCTAACCTGTGTAACAGAGTGAGACTCTGTCTCAAAAAAAAAAAAAGATGAATAATTTGAAGAGCCAGGGGCCATAAAACCAAGCACTTTGGTGGGCTGAGGTAGGAGGCTCTCTTGAGACCAGGAGCTCAAGACCAGCCTAAGCAACATAGCAAGACCTTGTCTCTACAAATAATAATAATAATAAATTAGCCAGGTATGGTGGCTCATGCCTGTAGTTCTAGCGACTCTGAAGGTTGAGGTGGGAAGATTGCTTGAGCCCACGAATTCAAGGCTGCAGTAAGCTGTGATTGAGCCATTGCACTCCAGTTTGGGTGACAGAGACACTGTCTCAAAAAAAAGTAACATTAAATATTAATAGATTAAGCAACCCAGCCAAAAGGCAGAGATTGTCAGACTGGATAAAGAAACAAGATAGAACAAGATATATCATGAAAACAGCAACCACAAGAAAGCTGGAGTGGCTATCCTTATATCAGACATAATAGACTTTAATACAAAAAGTTACAAAAGATAAAGAGGGACATTCTGAAGTGATAAAATGACTGATCCATGAGGAATATATTACAATTATAAACATATATATCTACAAATAGAGCACCAATATACTGGAAGCAAAAACTGACATACATGAAGGGAGAAATAGACAATTCAATAATAATTTTTGGAGACTTCAATACTCCACTTTTTTTCTCCCCAAGTATACCATATGCCTTTCAATCCACCCTACTTTCTTTTCTTTTCTTTTTTTTTTGGAGACAGAGTCTTGCTCTGTTGCCCTGGCTAGAGTGCCATGGCGTCAGCCTAGCTCACAGCAACCTCAAACTCCTGGGCTTAAGCAATCCTTCTGCCTCAGCCTCCTGAGTAGCTGGGACTACAGGCATGCGCCACCATGCCTGGCTAATTTTTTCTATATATTTTTAGTTGTTCAGATAATTTGTTTCTATTTTTTAGTAGAGACGGGGTCTGGCTCTTGCTCAGGCTGGTCTCGAACCCCTGACCTCGATCGATCCTCCCGCCTTGGCCTCCCAGAGTGCTAGGATTACAGGTGTGAGCCACTGCATCCGGCCCACCCCACTTTCAATAATGGATAGAACATTTTTCCTCTAATAGGGTGAAGAAAAAAAAAATAACAACAACAAAAAAATAATGGATAGAACAACTAGGCAGAAGATCATCAAGGAAATAGAACAATTGAACAACACTATAAACCAAATAGACCTGAGAGACAGCTATAGAACACTCCACCCAGCAATAGCATAATACACATTCTTAAGTGTACATGGAACATTTTCTAGGATAGAACATATGGTAGGCCATAAAATACACCTCAATAATTTTTGTTTTATTAGAGACTGGGTCTCACTCTGTCACCTAGGCTAGAGTGCAATGGTGTGATCACAGTTCATTGCAGCCTCAGATTCCTGGGCTTAAGTGATCCTCTTGCCTCAGCCTCCCAAGTAGCTGGGAATACAGGCATACACCACCATAACCATCTATTTTTTTTTATTATTATTTGTAAAGACAGAGTTTTGCTATGTTCCCCAGGCTGGTCTAAAACTCCTGGCCTCAAGTGATCCTCCTCCCTCGGCCTCCCAAAGTGCCAGGATTATAGGCATGAACTACCATGTGTAGCCAACCTCAATAAATTAAAAAAGGATTGAAAGGCTGGGTGTGATGGCTCACGCCTGTAATCCTAGCACTCTGGGAGGCTGAGTCGGGAGGATCGCTCGAGGTCAGGAGTTGAGACCAGCCTGAGCAAGAGTGAGACCCCATTTCTACTAAAAAATAGAAAGAAATGATCTGGACAGCTACAAATATATATAGAAAAAAAAATTTAGCCAGGCATGTTGGCACATGCCTATAGTCCCAGCTACTCAGGAGGCTGAGGCAGAAGGATTGCTTAAGCCCAGGAGTTTGAGGTTGCTGTGAGCCAGGCTAATGCCAGGGCACTTTAGCCTGGGAAACAGAGTGAGACTCTGTCTCAAAAAAATAAAAAATAAAAAAGGGTTGAAAGAATATAAAATATATTCTTTGGCTACAATGGAATGAAATTAGAAGTCAATCCCAAAAGAAAAATTGGAAATTTACAAATATATGGAAGTTAAACAACAGACTCTAAAACAATTAATGGGTCAAAGAAGAAATTAAACGGGACATTAGAAAATACTTTGACGTGGGAATGGGAGGGACATGGGCAATATATCTAACCAGAACTTATGTACCCCCATAATAAGCTGAAATAATAAAAAAAAGAATTCTAGTTTATAGCTAAAAAAAAAAAAAAGAAAATACTTTGAGATGAATGAAAATGAAGACACAACATACCTAAACTTATGAGATGCAGTCAAAAACATGCTTAGAGGGAAATTTGTAGCTGTGAATGCCCATTATGAAAAAAGAAGAAAGATCTCAAATTAATAACTTTCTGTCTTAAGACACTGGTAAAAAAGGAGTCAACTAAACCTAAAGCAAGAAGAAGGAAGAGAGTAATACGATTGGAGTGGAAATTAATGAAATAGAGAATAGAAAAACAATAGAAAAAATCAATGATGCCATAATCAATAAATCAACAATTACAAGGTGTTCATTGAGCATCTACTAGGTACAAAACATTGTGCAGCATGCTTATGGGAATGCAAAAAAAAGCAATGTAACCAAAAGTTTGTTCTTTGAAAAGATCAATAAAAGTGGCAAACCTTTAGCTAGATTGACTAAGAAAAAAAAAACAGAAGACTCAAATTACTAGAAACAGAAATGAAAGAGGACATTACTGCTGATCTTAAAGACATAAATTAGGACTGTAAAGAAATACCATGAACAATTAATTGTATGCTAATAAATTAGGTAACTTAGATGAAATGACAAACCTCTAGGAACACACAAACTATGAAAACCGACCCAAGAAGAAACGCACAACCTAAATAGATACATAAGAGTTTGAAAGCATTAAAAAAATACCACCCCCACCCTCCACCACATACACACTAAAAAGACCAGGCATCTCTGCTAAATTCTTTTTTTTGAGATAGAGTCTTACTCTGTTTCCCAGGCTAGAGTGCCGTGGCGTCAGCCTAGCTCACAGCAACCTCAAACTCCTGGGCTCAAGCAATCCTACTGCCTCAGCCTCCCAGAGTGCCAGGATTACAGGTGTGAGCCACCCCGCATCCAGCCCTTGAATTCTTTTTTTTTAAAAAATAGAGTTTGCTCCTTGTGAATCTCTGCTGAATTCCACCAAACATTTAAAGAAGAATTAGTAACAAATTAGTACCAATACTTCACATACTCTTCCAAAAACAGAATAGGAAGGAACACTTCCTAACGCATTTTATGAGGTCAGTATCATCCTGATATCAAAACTAGGCAAAGACATTACAAGAAAACTACAGACCAATCTCTCTTATGAATGTGGACACAAAACATCTTCAACATACTAGCAAACCGTATCTAGCCACACATAAAAATAATTATACACCAAGACTAAGTGGAATTTATCCTAGAAATGCAAGTTGGTTTAACATCTGTGATATTATGGTATAATATGAAATGTATATTTGGTCTCTGCTCCCCAAGTTCCTGGCACAGAGCTCCTAAAACCCATGTAGACAGGGGAACTAGGAGAATCTTTTGTTCTGATATTTGGTCTTTGACTCCAGTCTCTGCCACATAGCTCCTAAGAATTTTATAATTTCCCAAGTAATAGGAGCATCTTATATAGAGCTCTTAAATCCCTCAGAATTTTCTGGGTCATAGGAGCATCCTTTGTTCTAATGAGGTGACTCTTTGTGGCATCCTGGATAGCCTCAGGATGGGGGCTGGTCACCAGAGGAACAGACCATGTGATTAGAGGGTTGGAAATTTCAGCTCCACTGCCCACCTCCCCTCCACTTGGACCTCGAGGGAGGGGAGAGGGGTTGAAGGTTAAGTTGATCACCAATGGCCAGTGACGTAACCAGTCACGCCTACCTAATGAAGCCTCCATAAAAACCCAAAAGGCCTGGGTTCTGGGGGCTTCTAGATAGCTGGACATGTGGAGGTGCCTGGAAGGTGGCTCCCCTCAGAGATAGCATGGAAGCTCTGTGCCCCTGCTCACATGCCTTGGCCTACACAACTCTTCTATCTGGCTATTCATCTGTATCCTTTGTAATATCCTTTATAATAAATAGGTGAACATAAATACATTATTTCCCTCAGTTTTGTGAGCTGCTCTAGCAAATTAATGGAACCCAAGGGGGGGGTCGTGGGAACTCCCAATTTATAGCCAGTCAGTCAGAAATATAGGTGACAACCTACTACTTCCTATTGGTATCTGAAGAGAGGGACAGTCTTGTGGGATTAAGCCCTCAACCCCTGAGATCTGATGCTATCTCCAGGCAGATAGTTTCAGAATTGAATTGAATTAGAGGACATCCAGCTGGTCTCTGCTGCAGAATTGCTTGGTTGGTGTGGTGTAGGGAGATCCCGACGCATTTTGGTGACCAGAGGTGAAGTGTTCTGTGTTGTCTTGAGTGTGAGAGAAGGAAACAAACACTTTTTTTTGTTTTCCTATCTTTAACGATATCAAAAAATCAATTACTGTAATATACCATATCAGTGGAATAAAAAACAAAAACCACATAATCATCTCATTAGACACAGAAAAACATTAGACCAAAATCCAACACCCTTTCATGATAACAACACTCAAAAAACTCGGTATAGACGGGAACTTCCTCAACTTGAAAAAGAGCAGGTACAAAAAACTCACAGCG
>CM052457.1:94714660-94792663 GCA_028533085.1 Varecia variegata | reverse complement strand
AAAAAACTCACAGCGAACAACACACTTAGCAGTGAAAGACTGGATGCTGTCTTCCTAAGATCAGGAACAAGACAAGAATAGCTGTTCTCACTACCTCTATTCAACACTGTACTGAAGGTTCCATCCACAATGACTAGGCAAGACAATGAAGCAAAAGGTATCCAGATTGGAGAGGAAGAAGTAAAACTTTCTCTCTTGGCAGATGAAATGATCATGTATGTAGAAAATCCTAAGGAATCCATTAAAAAAAAAGTCTATTAGGGCCAGGCATGGTGGTTCATGCCCATGATCCCAGCACTTTGGGAGGCTAAGGCAGGAGGATCACTTGAGCCCAGGAGTTTGAGGTTGCAGTGAGCTATGATGATACCACTGCACTCTAGCCTGGGCAACAGAGCAAGACCCGGTCTCAAAAAAAGAAAAAAAAAGTCAAACCTATTAGGATCAATAAATGAGTTCAGCTTGGTTCCAGGTGACAAGATCAATATTAAAAAAAAATCAATTGTATTTCTATATACTTTCAATGAACATTCTGAAAATGAAATTAAGGAAATGATTCTATTTGCAATAGCATTAAAAATATTAGGAATAAATTTAATAAAAGAAGTGCAATACTTATTTTCTAAAAACTACAAAACATTGTTAAAAAAAATAAGAGGGCCGGGCATGGTGGCTCACGCCTATAATCCTAGCACTCTGGGAGGCCAAGGTGGGTGGATCGTTTGAGCTCAGGAGTTCGAGACCAGCCTGAGCACGAGCAAGACCCCGTCTCTACTAAAAATAGAAAGAAATTATCTGGACAGCTAAAAATATATATAGAAAAATTAGCCGGACATGGTGGCACATGCCTGTAGTCCCAGCTACTCAGGAGGCTGAGGCAGGAGGATCGCTTGAGCCCAGGAGATTGAGGTTGCTGTGAGCTAGGCTGACGCCATGGCACTCACTCTAGCCCGGGCAACAGAGTGAGACTCTGTCTCAAAAAAAAAAAAAAAAAGAAAAGAAAGAAAGAAATAAGAGATTTAAATACATGGTAAAACATTCTGGATTCATTGATAGGATGACTTACTCTTGTTAGGATATTAGTGCTCTGTAAATTGATCTACAAATTCGATGCAATTTCTATCAGAATCCTAGCTGACTTATTTGTAGAAATTGAGAAGCTGATTCAAAAATTCATAAGAAATTGCAAGAGACCCAGAATATCTAAAACAGTTTTGAAAAAGAACAAAGTAGGAGGACTCATACTTCCTGATTTCAAAACAAACTACAAAACAATAGTAATTGAGACTTTGTGGTACTGGTGTAAGGATAGACATTTAGATAAATGGAATAGAATTGAGAATCCAGAACTAAATTTATGCATCTATGGTCAACTGATTTTTTTGTTCTTTTTGGTTTTTAATTTTTATTTTTTTCAACTGATTTTGGACAAGGGTGCCAAAAAAATTCAATGGAAAAAAAACAGTCCTCAATGAATGGCACTGGGAACTCCATAGCCATGTACCAAAGAATGAAATTGAACCCTTACCTCATGCTAGGTACAAAAATTAACTCAAAACAGATCAAAGACCTACAAGGAAAGAGCTAAAACTGTAAAACTTAGAAGGAAGCATAGGAGTAAATCTCTATGACCTTGGATTTGTCAGTGTAGTCTTAATGCACAAAGTAACAAAAGAAAAAAATGGATAAATTGTACTTCATCAAAATTAAATCTTTTGTACTTCAAAGGACACCAACAAGAAAGTCAAAAGAAAACACACAGAATGGGAGAAAATATTTGTAAATCATATATCTGATAAGGACTTAGGATCTAGAATATATAAAGAACTCTTACACCACAACAACCAAAAGACATGGGTAAAGGACTTGAAGAGATGTTTCTCCAAGGATGATATACAGGCCTTTTTTACACTCTTATCCCCTTACCTTGATTTTTTTTTTTTTTTTTGAGACATTGTCTCGCTTTGTTGCCCAGGCTAGATGTGATACACTCTTATCCCCTTACCTTGATTTTTTTTGTTTTTTTTTTTTTTGAGACATTGTCTTGCTTTGTTGCCCGGGCTAGAGTGAGTGCCGTGGCGTCAGCCTAGCTCGCAGCAACTTCAAACTCCTGGGCTCAAGTGATCCTCCTGCCTCAGCCTGCCGAGTAACTGGGACTACAGGCATGCACCACCATGCCCGGCTAATTTTTCCTATATATTTTTAATTGTCCAACTAATTTATTTCCAACTAATTTCTTTCTATTTTTAGTAGAGACGGGGTCTGGCTCTTGCTGAGGCTGGTCTCGAACTCCTGAGCTCAAACCATCAGCCCACCTCGGCCTCCCAGAGTGCTAGGATTATAGGCGTGAGCCACCACGCCCGGCCTCGAGAAAGGAAAGATTAAGTATACATTGTTTTTAGTTTGGTGAGAGGGAAGGAAGATAAACAGCTACTGGGGAAGATTGGATCAAAAAAAAAAAAAAGTAAGGAAATGATTACCATAAAAGTCAGTACAGTGATTACCTGGGGGTGTGATCCTGAGAGTGTAATCTGGAGGGGATCCATGAGTGTTGTCAGTTTTTTATTTCTTGACCCAGGTAGTGGTTATGCAGGTGTTCCTATATAATTATTTATTATACTACAAAGTTGTGTTTTATGCACATTTCTGTATATGCCTCTTTTCATCTCAGTGAGTGGCACCACCTTCTACCTGGTTGCTCAGGTCAAAAGTCTTGGAGTCACCTTGACTATTCTCTTTATCCTACACCCCATATCCAACCCACCAGCAAACCTCATCACTTTTACCTTCAAAATCTATCCAGAAGCTGACCCCTTCTCACCTGGACAATGTTAGTAGCTTTCTTTCTTTCTTTCTTTCTTTTTTTTTTTTGAGACATAGTCTCGCTCTGTTGCCCTGGCTAGAGTGCTGTGGCGTCAGCCTAGCTCGCTGCAACCTCAAACTCCTGGGCTCAAGCAATCCTCCTGCCTCAGCCTCCTGAGTAGCTGGGACTACAGGCATGCGCCACCATGCCCGGCTAATTTTTTCTATATATATTTTTAGATGTCCATATAATTTCTTTCTATTTTTAGTAGAGACGGGGTCTTGCTCTTGCTCAGGCTGGTCTCGAACCCCTGAACTGAAACGATCCACCCACCTCGGCCTCCCAAATGCTAGGATTACAGGCGTGAGCCACCGCACCCGGCCCAGAGCCACCAGTCTTGTCTATTCTATCATCATCTCACCTGGACTAGTGTACCAACCTCCTAACCAGTCTCCTTGCCTTGTGTCTGGTTTCCTTCAATCCATTCCCCATACTGCAGAATTATCTTTTTAAAATTAAAATCTGATCATCTCACTTTCCTTCTTACAACCCTTTGATGTTGCCTCTTTGCCCTCCAGATAAAGTCCAAAGTCTTTAACATGACTTGCCAGGTATCTGCTCTTTGGCCCTGACTACCTGGCCACCTTGTCTCTTCCCTCCAGCCATCCTGGACTGCTTTGAGTTCTTAGCTGGAGCCAGTCTCTCACATCAGGTCCTTAGTATATTCTTGTCTTCTGCTTGGGATACTCCTTCTCCCACTCAGCTTTCAGGTCTCAGTTTGAGGCTCATTCTCCTAAGGGAGATCTAGGTCTTCTGACTTCTTGGACTAGGTAAGCTCTTTCAGAGTCCAGCTGCAATCTCATCTCTGCTGGGGTGCTTCCTTCCCCTCCTGTCCATTTAATTTTTTTAAAAAAATTTTAAGAATATTTAGTTCCCACCTATGAAGTTGCATCATTTAATTAAAAGTGATGAAAATATTTCTTTTAGAAAATATAATCATAAACTTGTAAACGTGAGAAATATTTTGAGTACACCATTGATTTATGTGCCTTTGTGGAGCTGTGATCTCTTTTAAGAATCTGCTGTAGGCTCAGCGAAGTGACTCATATCTGCAATGCCAGCACTTTGGGAGGCCAAGGCAGGAGGATCACTTGAGCCCAGGAGTTGGAGACCAGGCTGGGCAACATAGTGAGACCCCCATCTCTAAAATAAAAAATAATTTGCATCCATTGAAGTAAAGAGTCACCTAGAATAAAATAAAAGAACCTGCTGAATACTATGGATCCCAAGAATAACGTTCATTTGCAGGTATTTTGTATACTTTTTCAAGATTCACACATGTATTAAAAAATGTTACATGGAGTAGACAAATGTCATCTTTCTCCTCTTTTTTCCTCTCAGCTCTTTAAGACTAATTTGATTTATGCTCTTTTTTTTTTTTTTGAGACAGAGTCTCACTCTGTTGCCTGGGCTAGAGTGCCGTGGCGTCAGCCTGGCTCACAGCAACCTCAAACTCCTGGGCTTAAGCAATCCTTCTGCCTCAACCTCCGGAGTAGCTGGGACTACAGGCATGTGCCACCATGCCTGGTTAATTTTTCTATATATATTTTTAGTTGTCCATATAATTTCTTTCTATTTTTAGTAGAAATGGGGTCTCGTTCTTGCTCAGGCTGGTCTCGAACTCCTGAGCTCAAACAATCTGCCTGCCTCGGCCTCCCAGAGTGCTAGGATTACAGGCGTGAGCCACCGTGCCCGGCCAGATTTATGCTCTTAATTTTGTTCTACCTTCTAGAATTTAGTCATTAGCAGCATTTCTTCTCTTTCATTTTCTATGTTTTCTCTTGGGCTGTTTCTCTCAGCTTATATAACAATTCAAAGTACATCTTTTTTCCATAAAGGTTTATTTTTATTTTTTGAGGCAGAGTCCTGCTCTGTCACCCTGGCTAGAGTGCAGTGCCATCATCATAGCTCACTGCAACCTCAAGTCCTGGGCTCAAGCAATCCTCCTGCCTCAGCCTTCTGAATAGCTGGGACTGCAGGCATGCGCCACCACGCCTGGCTAATTTTCTATTTTTTGGAGAGACGAGGACTCACTCGATCTTGCTCAGACTGGTCTTGAACTCCTGGCCTCAGGAAATCCTCCCACCTCAGCCTCCCAAAGAGGCAAGAGCCTCTTATACAGGCAAGAGCCACCACGACGCATCCTTTATTCTACTTTTTCTGTTATTGTTGTTGCCTGGGCTAGAATGCAATGGCATCATTATAGCTCACTACAACTTCAAACTCCTGGGCTCACGTGATACTTCTACCACAGCCTCCCGAGTAGCTGGGACTACAGGCAGGCACCATTATGCCTGGCTAAGTTTTCTATTTTTTGTAGAGACGAGGACTCGTTCTAGCTCAGGCTGGTCTTGAACTCCTGGCCTCAAGCAATCCTCCACCCCCCTCTTGGCCTCCCACAGTGCCAGGATGACAGGTGTGAGCCACCACACCTGGTCTATTTTACTTTTGAATAACATTTTTAGTATAAATTCTCAGAAATGGTAAAAAAAAAAAAAGAACAATTTTTATACTTCTTTGCTACTCATTGCCGTATTTTTTCCATAACACTTTTCTTTCTTTTTATTTTTTTCCCTTCCCCACTGCTATTTTGTTTGTTTGTTTGTTTTTGAGACAGAGTCTCACTCTGTTGCCCAGGCTAGAGTGCCATGGTGTCAATAAAAATTTACTAATCATTTGGCCTAACTGGCCTTCCTGACTCTTGTCTTCCATCTCACTGCAATCCATCCTATAGCAGCAACCACAGTAATATTTTTTAAAAAGTCTGTGTTCCCATGCCCAAACCTCTATCTCCCCATTATCTACAGAATATAGTCAGAGCTCCTCAGCTTGGATTCAAGGCTTTGGCCCCAATCTCCCCTTTTAAACCTCTCTGGGCTTATTTATTAAGTGTTTATTATATGCCAAACACTAGACTAGTCACTGAGGAGTTCACAAACTAGTTGAGGAGACAGCTACATCAACTAACTTTAATAGGGCATGATCAGCTCTATTATAGAGCCTGTGAGAACATGGATAGTTTCAGGTAATGTGTTATAAAATATCAGGTTTTTGCCCTCTGTAGGTTCACAAATTCAGTTTAGAACAGCAATGTCCGATGTGGCCACTAGCCACATTTCAAGCACTGAACAGCCATACAAGGCTAGTGTCTATCATTTTGGCTAGCACAGCACAAACCATTTCCATCATCCATGGAAAGAGGAGTTACCTATGGGTGCTTCAAAGAGAACAAGGACCGTTTCCCATACATGCACCCTGTGGTACTAGCTACCAGTCCCCCAATCCAATCCCCCACCCACATGTACCTTGGCTCCTGTGTATTTTGAAGTAGTACAGGCTCCCAAGAGAGAAACCATGAAAGCACTTTGTCAACTATTAAGTGATACAGAAATGTTATATAATAAATGGGTTCAGTTCTTGCTTTCATCACAGCTTTGGTTACTTCAAGCAAATTCTAGTTCTTTTCTCAAACTTCTCCCATCCCTGTATTTTATGCCAGAGTCCTAAAAAAGACACACAGGTAAAGTGTTTATCCCAGGGCTAAAAATCTAGATTATACCCACCTTGAAGTTTTTAATCTAGGACTCTACTTCACCACCCGCCTTCTCTGTCACTTTCCCTAAAAAGGAAGGACACCAATTAAGATTTCCAAAAGAACAACGAAGCATTTATTTTTAAGTTTGAGAATTGTGGGAAACCTAAGTAATGGGAATTGGACCCTCATCGGGGTCTTCTGGGAAATCGGAAGCACCACCCTCTGGTGCAGCTCGATACTTCTCCAGTTTAGCAATCAATTCTTTTGCTGGATTGAAGACGCCATTGGTCTGCTGGTCACAGACATAGCAGCGCGGGGTGGTACGGAAATGCTGCAGTGCACAGCTCTCGCAGAAATAATGCCTGCATTTGGTGACAACTGGGTTTTGGAAGGTCTGGCGACAGATGAAACACTTGAATGGTATTTCCTCATCATCGCTTCCCACTTCATAGTTTTCGTCCTCATAGACACCATAGCGACCCTCATCAAGCTCACGTTCGATCTGCCACCCATGCTTGTAATCTGAACGGTCATGGAGAAATTTGCAGCTGTCTCCGAAGCCGCAGAAGCCAGTCTCTTTGTAGTCCTTACAGATATCGGGCTGGTAATCCCAGCGCACGGTGGCACGTAGATGCTCGGGCGCTCGGATGGGGCCCTTCCTCACCATCCCGGAGGAGGCATTGCCCATAGACGTATCTTTGGGCTTCATGTATTTCTGATAATTATTGATTCCCCGATAGATCTTGTCATCCTCCTTGCCCCTCAGCTCCTCCTGGATTTTCTGGCTGCGCTCAAAGATAGCTTGCGCATCACGCTCCTTCTCTGTGTCCAGCTCGTAGACGGCTGTCGCCCCCATATCCTCTGGCCCCACGGGTTTTGCCGAGCGGGTGGACTTATAAACCACGCCGAGACACTCGGGCTCATTCTTCTCCTCCTCCTCCTCCTCCTCCTCGCTACTCAAGTTGCTGTAAACCACCTTCTGTTTACCACTGCCGCGGGTCTTCTGTATCATTGGATTGTGGGTCGCCCGCTTCTTCTCCGGTCGAACCACAGTGCTGCCTTCATCACTACTGCTGCTGCTGTCTCCGGGCTCTGGGTCGCAGGCCCGGCGCTTTCTGCGGCCTGCAGCGCCTTTCCGCCCAGGCTTTTTGAAGAGGAAGGTGCACACCTGGTCTTCAGTCTTTTCTGGAGAAAGCTGCTCTGCCATTTTAAGAGTCCCGAGCTTCAGAACGGCTGTGGCGTGCTGGGTCGCGCTGGGCCTTCTCACTTCGCTTCACGCTGTGCGATCGGCCGCGAGCCCAGGCAAAAGAGGCTGATAAAAGAGAACCGCGAGAGCGCGAGCGCGAGCACCAGTCACTCTTGAGCCCTGGCGGATTCCGTCGCTTCTTCCGGAGCCGTACACGGCACCGCCCCCCGCGCAGGCTGCCGCGGGGCTTACCGGGAAGGGAGCTGAATCCCGGTCACCTTTAAGGGGCTTAGAAGCGGACTTTTGGCCTAGGTAACCAGGTGTCTGGGTGCCGAGATGTGGTTTGAGATTCTCCCTGGAATTGCCGTCATGGGCACGTGCTTGGTCATCCCCGGATTGGCCACTGCGTACATCCACAGGTTCACTAACGGTGGCAAGGTAAGGCGGCCCGGGGGCCCGACTCCACGGACTGGATTTCCAAAAAGGGCGGTGGGGGAGGGAGGCCGTTGGGATGCGGAGCCTCTGTCCGAAGTGGGGAATGCCAAGGTCAGCCCTCCCTTTCTTCGTGTTGCCTAAAAGTAGAGGCTTGCGGAATGTAGCCCAACAGAAATCACATCCTGCTGTAGTGAAAAACAGCTAGTTTCTGGGTGGAGAAGAGTGTGCCTTAGGGCAGAGTAGCGATTCGGGGGCTGGAAAGGTAGGAGATGAGAAGAGGTTGGTCCAAACTCCTAGGCAAAGGAAAGAGGCGTCAGCGTTGCCCCCATTGCTTCCGAACTCGGATCTTTCTTGCTCGATTTTGGTTTTAATTTCTCACAGCCACATCTCTGTAGCTTCTCCTACTTCCCTACCCTTGATTAGGCTTTTCCCTTGACTTTTTTTATCACCCGGTTCCCCTTGCAAGACTTTAGGAATTTACTGCAAGATCCTGTTTTTCACATCAGGATTTTCATTTTCCCTTCCTTCACATCATCTCTAGAGTGCAGTTTTATTTGCTCTTTGGTTTTGTGATTGTCCTTCACGTGTGATCTACCACCGTTTCTTAGGGTCACGGTAGACAACAAGTAGACTTTATTTTTTAAAAAAAAAGGAAGAAAGGAAAAGAAGACAATGTTGGTTAAAATACAAAGTGTAATAAGTTATGGTTACCAACTTAATCCTAAAGTGTAGTGGTCCAATTTTATTTAGGAGATTCTGGTCTTGTGTTGTTAATTTGAGCTTTTATTTCAGTGATGTTCCTTTTTTTTTCTAGAATGTCATTTTATAAAATTCTAATATTCATCACTTGGGTCACTTATCTTTATAAACTGCATTAATGATTGTCTTTTATTTGAAGGAAAAAAGGGTTGCCCATTTTGTGTATCATTGGGATTTGATGGAAAGAGATAGGCACATCTCTGGAGTTAATCGTTACTATGTGTCAAAGGTAAGATGACTTTGATACTAGCCATTTCTCTTGGTTGAGGTGGGTTCTGGTAATGCCTTGCCAGGGGCCATACAACGCTAATTTAATTAGCGTTTTTTGGTCTACTGGTGACCTTGAGCAGCCTTTTACAAATTTTAATGAGCTTTTGTATTTCTTATTCTGTGAATTGTCTTTTTCTTTTTGATTTTATATATATATAGTTTATGTATTTTGGATAATTTTTTGTGTATTATATATATGGCAAATATTTTTCCCAGTCTGTTGTCTGTCTTTTTCACTTTATGATGTTTTTCATCAGAATGTAGTTTTTAATTTTGTTTCTTTTTTTTTTTTATTTTTGGGCATCACTCCCATGGAATAGTTTTTAATTTTTTTTAATTTTTTTTATTTTTCAGTCTCACCTATTGTGTGGATAGTTTTTAATTTTGATGTTCAATTTATCATGTTCTATCATTTCTGGATTCTGGGTTTTATGTCTTCCTTACAAAAGCCTTTCCTACCCAAGTTTATAAAAATACCGCTGGCCTTGAACTCCTGGGCTCAAGTGATCCTCCTGCCTCTCAGCCTTCTGTGTAGCTGGAACTATAGGCTCCTTGTCCAGCTTATAAAAATACTTTCTTAAAATTTTTCCAAATATTATTTTGGTTTCTTTTTACTTTTTTTCTTTTTCTTTTCTTCTTTTTTTTTTTTTTTTACATTTAGTTCTTTGGTCCATCTGCCGGTCATTTTGGGGTATAATGTGGAAGAAGGATTTAACTTTACTTTTTTCCAAGAGGTAGCCAGTTGTCACAATTATCCATTTTCAGAAAAGTCCATTTTTATTTGAAATGCCACTCCAGTAAACTTAACTTCTGTCAGTGGAAAAGAAGCCAAACTCTGTAAGATAATTTTAAGAGGTTTATTCTGAACCAAATTTGAGGACCATGGCCTGGAGCCATGCCCAAGAAACCTTGAGCAAGTGGACTTGCTATGGCTGGGTTATAGTTTATTTTCATACATTTCAGGGAGACAGGAATTACAGATAAAGTCATAAATCAATACATGGAAGACATGCATTGGTTTGGCCCGAAAAGGTGGGACATCTCAAAGTTGGGGAATGGTTACAGGTTATAGGTGGGTTTAAGAAATGAAGCTTGGAATGTTTTAAGTACAGATAAGGAAGTCTGCTAATCTGAGACAAGCTAGGGGCCATGTATTTGTTGTGTAAATTGAGGACCTACAGGTTTGTCTTGTATAGCCTTAAACCTGTGAATGAGTTTTACAAAGGATGTCTCCAAGAAGAGAGGGGGGCATGATGAGGCTTGTCTGACCTCTTTTAGTGGCCAGCAACTCAGTTTTAGGGTATCTCCTTGGTCAAGAGGGGGTCCATTCAGTCAGCCGGTGGTGGGGGAAGCCTTAAGCTTTTATTTTAGTTCACACTTCCATATTTACATGGGCCTGTTTCACGAATGTGCTCTTCTATATTGGTCTGCTGATTCCTGCACCAACACCTCATTTAAAGAATTACTATAATTAAAATTTTTTTTTGTTTTGTTTTAGAGGCTGGGTCTTGTTCTGTCACCTAGAGCTGGAGCGGGGTGACAAGATCATAGCTCACTGCATCCTTGAATTCCTGGGCTCAAGTAATCCTACCAACGCAGCCTCCTGAATAGCTAGGGCTGCAGGCTCATACCATGCCCAGCTAATTTTTAACATTTTTTTTTTTTTACTGGAAAGGGGAGTCCTCTCTCACTATGTTGCTCAGGCTGATCTTGAACTTCTGGCCTCAAACGATGCTCCCATCTCTGCTTCACCAAGTGCTGGGATTACAGGCATGAGCCACACATCCAGCCAAGAATTACTATAAATTTATATTTGAATTCTATGAAATTGCTATTTTTGTAGGTCAAAAATTGCCAAGTAATAGCATTTTCATCACTGATTAATCTTTTAATTTATGGCTTCTGAAGTATTTGGTTGTGAACTGAGTAAGATACAGTGGGTCTTTTGAATAAATAGTGTAGTGCTTATACAGCAAGAGTTCTGGAGTTGGGGTCCCTGGACTTGAATTCTGGCTCTGCTAATTCCTTAGAGACTTAAGCAAGTGACTTTTAACCTCTCTGAGCCTCCATTTCCTCATCTGTAAAAATGTGGGATGAGGATAATATTATCTACCTCATGTTGGCTGTTATTTTATAAAGTGGATTTTACCTTATTGTCCTCTGACTCACTGCGGTGCTTTGTGTAAGGATCCAGGTGATAAATAGTTGCTTGACTTTAGTTCTGATTGGGGGAAGGGTCTTTTCACATAAAGTGATTATGTTTGCTGCTGTCAGAAAATGAAAACTAGAAATCATTACAAAGTTATTCTTTAGTGATTATAAAATGTAACCCAATGTATTGTTGCAGTTAGAGAAATTTGGGATGTGAAAGCACTTTTTTTAATAACAGAATGCCATTTGTTAACACCAGAATTAAAAGTATGTGATACATCTTTGATGGGAACAGAATTTTCACATTCTCCTTTTTAAACTGTTTTTCAGGGTTTGGAGAACATTGATTAAAGCAGCATTTTCCTGATTGATGAAAAAATAACTCAGTAATGGTCATCTACTCCTGCCAGAAGGTTATACAGTGTATTATGTAGCATGCAGTATGTTATATAGTACTTAATAAAAATAAAATGAAAAATAAAAATCAAAGGCATTTTTTTTAAATATACTACACAAGATGAAGCAATCTACCCAATGTAGCTTATCACTTAAAAAACACTTTTTTTCAGAGATAGCTAGGAGAATACAAAAACAGTAGTATTTTTTTTTAGTTCCTTTTTTAGGTAGATGCTATAGTGTTTGTTTAAAATTTCAGTTAGGATACTTTTAAAACTGAGATTGCACTTCAGCTTTCATGCATTCTGTATGGTATCTAACCATAGTATATGATTAAGCATTGATTTTTGTTTTAGAGCAGCAACAGCAATCATTGGCTTATTAATATGAGAGTATACTGACCACTTGAAATAGAGTTACATGCTCAACATTAAAGGTAACTAAATACTATGGAGATCAGAAAAGGTATAACTACTCTCAACATGGTGATACTCCATGTGTATACAGCAGCACCACAAATGACATCAAGACGTCTAGCCGAGAACACTAAATTGTTTTTCATTTTGATCTTTTATCCAGTTTAACATCTGATCTGATCATGACCTTAAACACACCTGCAGTGCATGATTTCCACTGACCTCACTACAGGGCAGGGCTTACAGAAGGAAGGAAGTGGCTTTCATACTTAGAGTAATAGTCTATATTGTGCCACCCTGTGATGGTGAGGCAATGACCTTTTACTGTTCAAGGAAAGCCATCATTTCAAACTTTATATATCCTCTATTATTATTTAGTACCTCACAGGCCTCATTTATTTTCTTTCTTTTTTTCTTTTTTTTTTTTGAGCCAGAGTCTCGCTCTGTTGCCTGGGCTAGAGTGCCATGGCATCAGCCTAGCTCACAGCAACCTCAAACTCCTGGGCTCAAGCGATCCTTCTGCCTCAGCCTCCCGAGTAGCTGGGACTACAGGCATGCGCCACTATGTCCGGCTAATTTTTTCTATGTATATATTTTAGTTGGCCGGATAATTTCTATTTTTAGTAGAGATGGGGGTCTGGCTCTTGCTCAGGCTGGTCTCGAACTCCTGACCTCGAGCAATCCACCTGCCTCCTCGGCCTCCCAGAGTGCTAGGATTACAGGCGTGAGCCACCGCGCCCGGCCCACAGGGCTCATTTAATTGTTAAGAGAACTATCCTTGGAAAGGGAGAAAGAGGGCACATAGTTCACATAGGGAGTTGTGGATTTAGAAGATGTAATGATGACATTAGTAAATCACTAAATCTATAGATTTTTAGGTCTGTTATTTCTCCACTTTGCCTCTAGGCAGGGATCATCCCTTAAATTTAACTCTTCTCCCTGCCCCCAGACAGGGTCTCATTCTGCCTAGGCTACAGTGCAGTGGCATCATCATAGTTCACTGCAACCTCAAACTCCTGGGCTCAAGCAATCCTCCCACCTCAGCCTCCTGAGTAGCTGGGACTACAGGTGTGTACACCACACCTGGCTAATTTTTCTTATTTTTTATTTTTTAGAGACAAGGTCTCCGTATGTTGCTCAGGTAGGTCTCCAAATCCTGGCCTGTCTCATCCTCCCAAAGTACTAGGCATCAGATATCTCACCCTGCCGAGTTTATCTCCTTAGATGAATGTCAGGGCTGTATAGTGAGGAGCTACAAAATGACAGGTAGAAATCAGAATTGGTCAGGTTTAGAATTAGAGTCCAAATTCTTCACCTCCCTTTTTTTGTAGGATATGCTCTGAAATTGAGTTTTATTTTTCTACTCTACTGCCAGAGAGTGAATCAGATTAAAACACTCTGAAGCTAGATGATTATGGTGGTGGTGTGTAGTCTGGATTTCTTTTGATTTTTTTTGCAAGTGCAATTAGAAGGGTTTTCTTACAGCAGCCCTAACAGATGTGGTCCAGCCACTGACCTTGGATCCATCTGTCACCTGCTCTTAAGGCCTGGTGAAGTGCTGCTTAGGAAGCAATGCTATTTGTTTGGTTTTATTCACTCTTTTTAATTTTTAAAAAAATAAATGTCATATTCACATAGCTCAAAAATCCAACAATATAAGGCAGGTAGTGAAAAGACTTGCTCTCATCCCCTGCCCAGCACTTGTCCATTCACACCACCCCAAAGGTTCTCTTTGTGCACATATAAATACAAACAGGTTCATCTTTGATTTTTATGCAATGGTAGTGTCTGGCACATACTGTTAACCTCTTGTTTGGAAGAAACCTTCTTTGGAAAAAAATTTTTTTTGGCTTACAGAGATTGTAAGCCAATAAAATTATATTTACCTATAAAATTATATTTACCTATATAAAAGCCTATAAAATTATATTTACCAGGCTTCCATAGTTATTTCTGGGATCAAATGAAATAGTCGGTAGGAAAAGACTGAAAAAAGATAGAGGAAGCTGTGCACATTCAGAAGGGAGAGGAAGAGAATGGCCCTGCCCTTTGGGAAACATTTATTTATTTGGTTTCAGCTTTCTCAGGTTGAAAGGGAAACATTTTTAAATGAAATATTTATGAAAAAGGAAATTCTACAATCAAAAATTCAAACTTGGAAGGACCCTTAGACGTTTAGTCTAAACTCTGATTCCGCAGATGAAGAAACAAGGCTGAGGGATGGGAAGTGATTGCTTAGCAGCCAGTGGCAGAACTGGGCCTAGAATCCTGGTGTTTTGACTCCCAAACTAGTGTGCTTTTAACTGTTCTTTGTGGTTCACTTCATTGGTTGAGTAAATGCTACATTCCAGGCCAGGCACTGTGCCTCAGATTTGAGTAAGACACAGTCCTGTCCTCCAGCTCACAGTGGGGGTGACAGACAACTAAATGAAGGATAAGTGTTGTGGCAGAAGTTTGCAGGTTCTGTGGGAGCACAGAGTTGGAGCTGGGCTCAGCCTTGGGTTGGGGGGAAAGAAAAGGCCTTAAGGGTAAGTTTCCAGGGGATGTCACACTAAGCCAAGTCTTGAAAGTTGGGTGGTGTTTACCAGAGAAACAACTGCGGGGAGGACATTCCAAGCAGAGGGAACAGCGTGAGGGTTGGGGACATGAACTAGCATGGCTGTGTGGGAAAGCTCTGTAAGCAGTTCTGCAGAACTAGAGCCGAGAGTGCAAGGCAGGAGTAGAGGGAGGGACTGCAGAGGTTGGCAGGGTCTGGAACATGAAGGGCCTTGTATGTTTCCCTCAGGGAGTTAGAATTTCTCCCGAGGGCAATTGGGAGCCTATGCAGGGCAGGAAGCAGGAGAGTGATGTGGTGACTTGGACACATCTGATCTGCCTGGCCGCTCAGCGTAGGGTGATTTAAAACAGTGGTTCTTTCTGCTTGGATTATGTGTGTAACAAAAAAATAAATAAATAAATAAATAAAAAAAACAGTGGTTCTCAACCAGCTGAGTTTGTCCCCCAGGGCACATTCGAAACAGGTGGAGTTTGAAGGGAGAGGTGTTGCTGACATCTAGTGGGTAGAAGCCAGCAATGCTTCTAAACATCTTAATGCACGGGACAGCCCTATAGGACAGTCTGGTAGCCCAAAAAGTCAATGGTGCCGAGGTTGAGAAACCCTGAAAACAGTAGCAGGGTCTCCATTAAGGTACACACTAAGAAGTGTTTTTTGTATTTTTTTAATTCCTACTGACTCAAGAATATATGGGAACAATTTCTCTCCTTCCTCCCCCTGCTGGTTCTTTTTTCCATTACAGTTCAGATCTCCCTTGGCTCATCTATAAACTTGTCCCTTCCCTGGAGGCATTTGTTTTTCCAAGGAAGTATCCCAACTTACTCTCAGTGATGTGCCTCAGGTGGAGAAGGCACAGAACGTGTTTTTTTTTTTTTGTCTGTTTTTTGTGTTGTTTTTTTTCCCCAAATAGATGATGTGAGCTATGGAGACACAGAATGTTGGGAGTATCTTTATGTTAGGAAGCTCCACCATCTGCAGGTTTAGTGGCCTTTCGTAGGTCACATCACTGATTTGAGCCTCAGCTGTCCCATCTCTGAATTGAGGATAGTATGTATTCTGCGTATGTCCCTGAGTTTCTGAGACAGTCTCATGTATGTGAAGTAGTTTGTAAGTGTACAGCCCTGTGCCTGTGGAAGGGACCCACGTTGTGAGCACCCCTCTTACCAGCTCTCCAGTCCACCCCCAAGCCCCCCAAAGAGACTGACACAAATAAGATGTCGGGAGGATCCTCAGGCCAGGTCTTTGGTTCCCTGTTAGAGTGATCACACTAGGGAATCTCAGAGCACTGCAAAGACAACAGACAGTAGGAACTTCAATGAAGAGACGAATTTTCCTGAAGGTATTTTCTGAGAACAGAGCTAAAAATGCAGTTTAATGCTACTGTGAGAACCGAGTTACCCCTCTCGGCTCTTGCTGCTTGCCCTATGCTAAGGGAAGGTGGTGAGTGGATGAGGTTGAAGCTGGCCATTCTCACCAAAAAGCTTCTAGATGAAGGTAAGGGGTGGGGGGGGTGAGAGTTAAACATTATGTGGTTTTCAAGATTCCCTATCACTCTGATGCTTCTGTGGCCTGAGAACTCAATTTATTCTACTGTACTTTTGTGAGAAACAAGACACGTGTAACAATTTTAGGTTTTTTTCTGTACCAAGTATGTGCATGTGGATTTTAGATATCTAAAGAGACTAGCATTTGGCTTATTGGTTTGGGTCTGTGTGTGCTTGTGTAATGCTTCCCTCCAACCTCATCCACATCCTCCTGACCAAATATTTCATATCTGAGGTTTGTATATTCTAGAATATTCTTTTCCAGGGGAAGCTGGAGCAGATCGTTGTGGCCTACAGCATATTGAGCCTGGGGTTAAGAATGTTCTTATAACCTTCATATTTTGATGTACTTTTGATAAAAGAGAAATTCTTATAAAGAATAAATCCTTTGCTATATTTGCATAATATTTGTTAAGGGTTTCTTTGGCATTTTTGTGTACCCTCTGTGTCTTATGCTGTTGGCTGTAATATACCTTTCTCCACCCCAAAAGACTCTTCTGCAATAAATAATTGCTTTTAGGATTTCCACAAATCTTGATTTAGGATTAGACACATAATTGTTCTTTTCAGGGCATCGCTGAGAAAATGGCCCAGCAGATCTTACTTGTGAAAACCAATGTAACTATTTCTTTATTAATTTGAACACATTTGCATCATTCGTTGTTTTGTTTCTTGGTAGGTACCTTCATCAGTTCCAGAAAATACGGAAAGACCAATTATTATATTTGGGCTAGAGAGTAGTCAGGTAATAAGATTTACAAACAAGCATGCAATTCTGATTATGACCCCCCAAAGAACTATAATCCCAAAGGCAGTAGAAAGAAGGTAGGGAAAACATTGGGAGCATTACTGCCCCAAGAAAACAAAAACATTTTCTATGTGTTTAAGAGTTTCTTGGGGTTGCCATGAGTGAAAAAAAAAAACAGAAAAAAAAAATAAAAAAGAAAAAAAAAAAGAGTTTCTTGGGGGCCGGGCACGGTGGCTCACGCCTGTAATCCTAGCACTCTGGGAGGCCGAGGCGGGTGGATTGCTCGAGGTCAGAAGTTCGAGACCAGCCTGAGCAAGAGCGAGACCCCCGTCTCTACTAAAAATAGAAAGAAATTATCTGGCCAACTAAAAATATATATAGAAAAAATTGGCCGGGCATGGTGCCGGATGCCTGTAGTCCCAGCTACTCAGGAGGCTGAGGCAGTAGTATCGCTTAAGTCCAGGAATTTGAGGTTGCTGTGAGCTAGGCTGACGCCACGGCACTCACTCTAGCCCAGGCAACAAAGCGAGACTCTGTCTCAAAAAAAAAAAAAGAGTTTCTTTGGTATACTGTGCCTATCCTCCTGTGTGCCACCTGCCATGTGGCTGGAGAGTGTTTCATTCAGCAGATAGATTTTCCTTCTAAGCCTAACACACTTCATTTCTAGAGGCCAGAAAATAGGCCAGCCCCCAGAAGCCTGATCTTCACTCTTACCTCTAAGCACTTAGCATTTGGGGTGGGGTTGGTGAAGTCTCTAGGGCAACCCTGGTGTTTTCATCCAGTGTCCATGACAGCAGCCCACTGTAGTTATGACTATGGACCAGGACACCAAGGCATCACCACAAAAAATCCAGCTATCCAGGAACAGCTTTGCCATAGTACTTTTGTTCTGAGCAAGGCACTATTCAATGAGGCATTCATGCTCAAGGACTGCTAGAACGTTCCAAGGGGTCTTTGCGACATCACGACTCTCAGGGATTCACCCACCTGGGTCTGTGGCCTTAACTGTTGGAGAATGGGCCTTAGCTTGAGAAAGGCCCTGGGCTCCTATCACCTCCTCCCTCTTCCCAGGGCAGTCTGGTGTCCTTTAGACTTGAAGGACAATACTCAGCCACACTTGCTTAGAACCTGCCCAAATCCAGCATGCCTCGTTTGGAGTCAGGAAGCATTTCACTGTCCCCTGCTTTGACATACTAGTTATCTTTTCATAGGAGCACGCTTTATCTTCTCAACTAGATTTTAAGTGCATTGAGGGCGGAAACCTTGTCTTAGCTTCTCACAATTCCTGCCACCTGTGCACTTTACAGGCACTTAAAAATATATGTGCTGGGATGACTGGGATCATTGGACAAGAAGAGAATGTCAGCATTTAGCCTGGGCTTCACAACCAAGAGGCACCAGCCTGGCCAGGCATAGGTGGCAGAGGAGGAAAGAGGAGAGAGCAGGGGAAAGAATAAGAAGATAAATAAGGGAAAGAGGTGACAGAGTGAGCATGAGAGAATAAGGGAACAGAGGGAAGTCACTGGGAGGAAATGAAAATGACTGCAGGGACACAGATGGAGAAGAATATATTGAAGGCTCAGGAGAGAGGGCCATGACTTCAGCTTCATCCCCTCTTCCTTGTGCTTAGATATAGACCACCCCTGCCTGGGGGCATCTCCCTGGATTTTCCTCAATTTGTAACCAAGGTCAAGCTTGTACCACTCACCAAAGGACAGCCAGTAAGTTGAGAGGCAAGGTCTTGGGGCAAGGAAAGCGACTTTTATTTGGAGAGCCAACAAACCGAGAAGATGGTGGACTAATATCCCAAAGAACAATTTTAAGTTACTAAGAACTTTAGTCTCCTTTTTATCTTAAGGGAAAGAAGGGAGGTAGTTGGGTTACAAGAGGTAACTGGAGGGCCCAGGGGACTGCAGACATCTGGGCGTCTGTGAGGGTCTTAGGAAGTTGTAAAACTTCTTTGCTCTCAGTCAGTTAACTTTGGAGGACAAAGGTCAGGATGTTCCTAAAAATCTTTAACACAGTATTGTTACTCATATGTATGCTTTCCTTATTTCCCTGGGAGTTAGTGTTACTGAAAGTTCTGGCACTTGTCCCTGAGGCTGCATCAGAGGAATGAGGACAAGTGCTGTCAGGAAAAGTAAAGAGAAGTTTATTAATTTGCCAGCAAATGAGGAGAATGGCAGACTCTTGTCTTAAAGTATCATTGTCCTATCTATATAAGCAGAAATACAGAGTATTTAAAGGGGAGTTCTCATCTTCAGGAGATTGCTGTTTAACTATAGTTGATAGTTCTGATCCATCCCATCTCCAGTGAAGACAATCTCATGACCTCTGCCCAGACAATTCTGTTGAGTCATCTCCTATGGTACAAAGAACAAAGAACATTCCCTGGCTCCTCTGATTACTGGTCCCGGGCAGGGATGCAGGTTTTAATTTCCAAAAAGAGTTGGGGGGGGCGGGTTAAAGAGGTAGCTCAAAAAACATTTTAACCTTTTTTCAGGCCGTTCCCTCTGTTACATATTCCCCACTGTCAATTTTACCCTTTCATATGTATGGGAGATGGTGCGACGCAGTCATTGAACTATTTCCTACTGAATTGGGTGATGCTTTAGATGGAAGGTTTATACTTATTTATGCCATTGTAAAGCTTTGGCAGTAGATTTACAAAAATAAAGAATGCAACAGATTACGAGGTGGAAAAGGGCACAAGGAACAACTACAACCGTGAGGACTGACGAGGTGAAATGGAGGGTACCTGATAAGAGAGATTTTACCCTACTTGATATCTAAGACACCAGTAGCACTGTGGGTCCTTACTGTCACCTTGCACACAATGTCTGATACAGGGCTGGGTAAGAAAGAAACATGGGACCTCTGCGTGCGGAGCTATTAGTTGCACCCTGTAGGTGATCTGAGAGACTGGCTTCTGAAAATTCAGAAATCATATACAGGAATACTTGCACCGAATGAGGTTTAGGATGACAAACCCAGCAGGGAGACAGATCAGCAGAAGAGGCAAGAGCCAGGGGGAAATCCTCAAAAAGGAGTTGTCTCTCTATTGTATAGCCAGAACAAATAACCAAAGAAAGGTTAGTGAAAATATTGACATTTTCATTTTTCCTTCTTCTTAAACAGATACTTTAGATCACCTAAAGGTTGGCCCACCCACTGGGGGCTTGGGTCCTCTTTTTCCATGGGATGCCTCATACATACTCTGGTATGATGGACCCAAGGTTTTTTTTTTTTTTTTTTTTTTTTTTTAGTAGAGACGGGATCTCGCTCTTGCTCAGGCTGGTCTCGAACTCCTGACCTCGAGCGATCCACCCGCCTCGGCCTCCCAGAGTGCTAGGATTACAGGCGTGAGCCACCGCGCCCAGCCGACCCAAGGTTTTTATTCCTGACAATTTCAACGAGGTGTGAATTGTTAGAGGCGCTTCACAGGGTCCCTTCCACTTCTCTTCTTCCAACTAGGGCAGGAACCTGAAAGAGGCAAGCTCATGCTTGGTGGTTAGTATTTGATATTAATATATTGCTTTACTCTGTTTCTTCACATATGGTTATATTACCATACTTACCTTGGGGTGCTAGGAAGGGTCTCCCATAAACTATTTCACAGGGGCTTAACTTAGGCCTGCTTCTAGGGGCTACCCTTATCTGGAGAACAGCCTATCCCACTGTAGATGGGTTTCCTGCATCAATTCCAGGATGCATGCAATCTCCATTCTAGATGTAGGGCTTTGCTTACTTGCTGGGTTTCCTCTGATATAAAGGAGGGTCCATGATCACTCAGTATGGAGGAAGGGAGCCCATGAACATCTTGATGACCTGCAGGATCACTGAGTCCACCACATCCAGCTCCTTGGAGAAATGGTTCACCAGGTTCCCACTGGGGGTCCACTTGAAGAAGCTCATGGGTGACTGCAGGACATTGTACAGCAGATCCAGGTGCAGATGGTGAGAAGCAAAGATCCTCCCCAATGGACACCACCATGGATTAGCCACACATGGTGATACCTTGTGAAATGTCCAGGGATCCACAGATGCTCAGAAGGACTTTAATGTGCTACTGGGTCCTGTTGACAATGGGGTCATTGGTTCAGAGACTGAGCCAATAGTTAGAAGCCAGGGTAGCGAAGTGGTTACACAAGAAGAGGAAGATGCTCAGGAAGGAGATGAACAGTCCAATGGCCTTCATGTAGTCCCAGGACACGGACAGCTTGACCTTCCCTGTCTGAGCCTCGTCTGCCTCCATCAACTTCCAGGTCTTTTTCTTCTTGGCCCCAGCTTTCGGCAGCACGACTGTGCTGTTGTGGTGCCTGCTGACGTCCCTGCTGTAGGAGGAGGAGCTGCTGAGCTGTCTCTGCAGCTGCCTGCCCACGGTGTCCATCACCATCACGCCATTCTCCATCTACTTGGCCTCTTTCCCTGGACTGCTGACGATCATCATCCCATCGTCCTCTGACACCTGTTCCTGCTCCATGCTGGTGTATGTGCACAGGAACTCGGCAAAGGCCTTGTCCTGGGCCAGCAGCTCCTGGTAGGAGCCCATCTCAGAGTTCCTTCAGAAGGATTCTGGTAACTTCAGACAGTTTCTCCATTCGGGTAGGATAAGCCTCTACCCAGCCTGAAAAGGTATCTACTAATACAAGTGTAGGCATCTGAGTGACATCAATTTGCCAATCATTGAAAGGGTGGGTCCCCACATGTTGGGTTTCCTGTGCAGCAGGTCACTTTTCTGTCTTTGAATTGTTTCGAGCACATAAATAGTTTGTTGCAAATGGGGTCCTCTTAAATGAGGTCCCACCAATCCATTAAGGCATCACACCCATAATGTGTACATTCATGTAGGTGCCTCATAGGGGGCTGAACCAAGGCTTCCGGTAGGAGAATGAGTCAATGAGAATTCTGTTTCCACTTAGCAGTGTCATCCCAAATGTCAGAGCCCCAGTCTTCAGTTTTAAAGGGGTTTATATTGATCTAAATCTAGCCGGGGTATCAAGGACCCAAGGAACAGATCACTTTTAGTGGCTTCTTAGCAACTCTGCCAGTTGTAAAGGCTCTTTCTGTTCAGCTGGTAACAGGGTGGCAGGATTGAGAGTAGACACAATCTTTTTTATTTCAGCATATCACAGGGGTACAGATGTTTTGGTTACATATATTGCCTTTGCCCCACCCGAGTCAGAGCTTCAAGCGTGTCCATCCCCCATGGACGCACTGCACCCATTAGGTGTGTATATACCCATCCTCTCCTCCCCACTCCCATCTGCCCAACACCCAATGAATGTTATTACTATATGTGCACTTAAGTGTTGAGCAGTTAATACCAATTTGATGGTGAGTACGTGTGGTGCTTGTTTTTCCATTCTTGGGATACTTCACTTAGCATAATAGGCTCCAGCTCTATCCAGGATAACACAAGAGGTGCTAGATCGCCGTTGTTTTTTGTGGCTGACTAGAACTCCGTGGTATACATATACCACATTTTATTAATCCACTCATGGATTGATGGGCATTTGGGTTGTTTCCACATCTTTGCAATTGTGAATTGTGCTGCTATAAACATTCTAGCGCAGATGTCTTTTTTATAGAATGTCTTTTGTTCTTTTGGGTAGATGTCCAGTACTGGGATTGCTGGATCAAATGGTAGTTCTACTTGTAGCTCTTTGAGGTATCTCCATATTACTTTCCACAGATGCTGTACTAGTTTGCAGTCCCACCAGCAGTGTACCTATCTACACTCATTGGTATGAGGAATTTAAATTCTTTCTGCATGTCCTGGGGTCCCACTGGCCTATATGCCCTTACTCACTTTTCGGTAGACCTCAGGAGGAAAAGAACTTGCTGCTTCTTGCAAATGCAGTTGCAGTCAACGGATGTGCAAGTCTGCTGAGGCCCAAACTTCAAAATGAACTGCTCCGCAGTGGCAACCTCCTGTGTGCTTCACCAGGCCCTGGTATTCAAAGCCAGCAGGAGCTTTGATGGTGCCCTCGGAGTTGAGCCTCTGTCACTTCTGGAACAGCTCCTGGTGCTCCCGCTGCTCACCCAGGTCTGGTGTGGCCACCGAGGATGTAGGGGTCGTCAGAGTCGGCAGCGGAGCAGCACCAGCTCTGGTGGTGGCTCCCTGGGGCCTGCCTCCTGGGCCTGCAGCGATGAGTTCCTCTGCCGTTGCCCAGCCCCCACCCCCTGCCTGGCTCACAGAGCACCGCTGCACAGCTGGTGCCAGGCGGTCAGGGAGGCAGCCAAGGGGGAGGACCCAGACTGCTTCTGCCCACGTGGCTTAGTGCTAATCAAGTCCCTACTGTCAATCGTACCTGGGGCTTCTGTGGGGATATTTGGATTGGAGCCACTAGTAAGGCAGGGGGCCCTGGGCCCCCTCCTTCTTCATCTGAGTCCTGGATTCAAAAAACCATTTGCTCTCCTGGGGGTTTCTTTTTACCTGGAGCCCTTTGCAATTTTGGACAGTGTTCTTTCCAACATCCTTCCTTTTTTACAAAAAGCACACTGATTATATTTCAACCTAGGGCAACTTTTTCCACCCTTTCCTTTTGACTGTTCTCAAAGGACCCTTGGTTGGCACAGCTAACAGAACACACATAGGTTTCTGTTTCTGTTCTTCCCTAGCGTTATATACTTTAAAGGCACTATTAACAAGCTGTGAGGGATTCATGCCAGTTGCCCCTTCCACATGCTATAGCTTTCTCCTTATATCTGGAGTGTTCTGCCCTATAAAAGTCATATTAACCATGCGTATATTTTCAGGGGCCTCAGGATCCACATCTGTATATTTCCCATATGCCTGATAGATGCGTTCCAAAAATTCAGAGGTATGGTCTGCATTAGGATCCCATTTTTTATAAGTCCAATAATACCCTGACGGCTGACCTTGCACATTCAAGCCCCCTATCTGATATTGCTGAAATGCAAATTGCCCTGCCCTGGCTATGGGTACCCTCTGGCCAAATTGAGTTCCCTGCCAGGTCTTAGAAGGAGAGACTATTCCCGCTCCCAAGTCATAACCTAGTGGGCATAGGACTGAAGAACAGGTTCCAGTCGCTCCTTCCCCAGCCCCTTTCGTGGTGCCAAGATGGCAGCGGTTGTGGGCAGCAGAAGTTGCCCCGGGCCTGGCTCTGTGCGGGGCCGCCTACCAGGCCAGCTTCAGGGCTTTGGTGGGGGGAAAGCTGCTCCCATTGGTGCACTCCGCAACCACCACACTGGAGGCCCCAGCTGTGGTGGGCATTGCAGCTGCCCTGGTGGGCCTGGCATGGACTGGTCCCCCCACCCAATGGGTCTGCCCTTGGGGCCATAGTTCTGAGCGGCACCTTGCCTCAGCCAGCGCCCAGCAGTTAACTAAGAACTGGTGTGGACCAGCAGAATCCAACTGTTTTAATTAAACCAAAGCATCGAGAAGGCCCACAGTGGACGAACAGTGGGGACCCAGCAGTGCGAGCTCAAGTGTGGCCAAGCCCACGGTGCCTTCCCCAGTGGCTGGGGTGCTGGTGGCAAGGGAGTGGGAGGTTTGGATCCAACCTGGTTAATTCCTCCCCAGTTTTATCACCCAGCCTTTCAGCCTCCTTATTATGCAATTGCATGAAAGATTGTATATGTGGGGTCTTGTCCCATTTACCTGACCTTTGACAAAGTAATTCCAGTTTTAAGATAGTATGATAATTTAAGGTTCCATTCAACAGCCACTTCTCCTCATACAGCTTCGGGCTATTGCTATTTCACTATAGCATGTCCTGTGAAGACACTCTCGTGACCTCTGCCCAGACAATTCTGTTGAGCCATCTCCTGTGGTAGAAATAACACTCCCCTGCCCCTCTGATTACTGACTGGCCTCAGGCAGGGATGCAGTTTTTAATTCTCAAAAAGAGAGGAGGGGGCAGTTAAAGAGACAACTCGTAAACCATTTTACCCCTTTTCAGGCCATTCCCTCTGTCACAGCAGGTTCTTTCTGATTCCTCTGCTTTTGGATTCTGTCTGTTGTGGCTAGTCCCGTCCTCATCGTGACTGTGGTAACTGATGTTTATTGAGCATTTCCAGTGTGCCCATCCTTGATCTGAGTTCTCTGTATGAATCATCTCATTTTCTCTGCTCATCAGCCCTGTGAAGTGACTATTAAGATCCCCATTGTACACAAGAGTCTCAGAGAGGTGAAACAATCTGTTTGAAGTCACAACATCATACCAGTATGTGGCAAAGCTGGGATGTGAAACCTTCCATCTGTGTTCAGGGTCTATATTCTTCCTACTAAGCCACACTGCCTCCCACACTGCTCCCTCCCCATGCCCATTCACCTACCTCACCACTCCATGTCCACAGCACGATCTCCAAGTACGGGACCTCAAAGTACGTGATATCTTCCAGGCAGTGAGCTCAGCACTTCTTGCTGGATAAAGACACTTCACAGGGCACTTTCCTTCCTTTGTTGGGATTGAGATCCATTGTCTCATGGTGAGCAACCACTCCATCTGTGGAGCATAGTTAAGGGTAGAGGTTCTGAGACTCGGGGAATTCAGGGACTAGTAAAATTAAGAAAATAAAACTGGGTCCTGACATAAGGTCATTAACTTTTCATTTCACCAGTTAAGATCATTTAAAAGAATACCATTTACAATACCATTACTACTAATAATACTAGAAATATCTAACCATTATAGAGAAAGCTTATGATGTACCAGGCATTGTGCTCAGTCTTCACATTAATTGTCTGGTTTAAGCCCCATAAAAACCCTATTCTGTAGGCATTATTATTGTCCTCATTTTATAGACAAGGAAACAGAAAGAAAAATGTTATGTAAATTGTTCCTGTGTCTGTGCTAATAACCATTATAGTATACTCTTTCATCCTTGATTCATAAAAGACATCTTTGAAAATAATCAAGTATACAATGGCAGTCCTAACCTCAGAATTTGGTAATAAAAAAGTAAAAGCTCAGTCAATGAAGTCAGACATCTCTGGGTTTGAGTTTAGAACAATGTACTTAACACTCTCTGTGCCTCGGTTTGTTCAACTGTAATATGAAAGTACTAACACTTACCTTCTGGTGCCATTGTGAGGGGAAAGTGACTTAACATACACTGAAGGCTTAACACAGTGCCTGGCACATCATAAGGATACCCGAAACATACCAGCTGCGAGGCTTAGCATCAGTGCTCCTGCTGGCACAGCTCTGCAAGCTCATCTGCTGCTGAAAAGTCTCCGTGATCTGGATGTGGAGGGAAAAAAAAGAAAAAGAAAAAGAAAAAAAAAAAAAACTAGGTATGGTTACTACAGCTTGTACTGCTATTGAGGTTAGACAGTTGCAGTGACTGACTCTCCTCCTCTTTCCCTCACTATCTCACCCGCCTTTTAACAGAAGGAGTCAGAAACTTGTGGGCTTTGCTTCCCATTGGTTGAATTGGTGTTGCCCTGGCAGCACCTGTAAACATTCCATCTGGGGATCTTGGGGAAAAGCTGCTTAGAGACTCCTTCTGAAGCTTCCCCAGCTACCACTGCTACTGCTTCAAACAAGGATCTGGTTACTCAGGTACTGTGAATCCTTAGGGGTGGGGGAGCCCACAAAAAGGACTTACAGTGGTTCTCCCTATTCATCATCCAGACCCCAAACCTGACCTTGCCCCCATCTCTTCTCATTCATCCTGCCCATCGGGCCTCTTATTAGGAAGGGAAGGGAAGAAAAAGAACTAGGCAAGGCCAGTAGGAGGGAGGCTTAAGAATGATGCTTGCCTATAGACGTGGGAGGATAAAAAGTGAGCTTCTTCCTGGGCCCTGTTCTCCACTTTCCCTCTCCTGCTATAGCACAGGGCTCCCCAGGAAGGTCTTAAGGAGGTCTTTCCATGCATAAAGTCCCCACCCCATTTGCTTAGTGTTGGAGATCACAGATTTGGTTTCTAGTCCATTTATCAATAGGCAATTTGCTGAAAGCCAAGTCAGTGAATGACCAAGCCACCAAATGGGCAATTTTCTGAAGATCAAGTTGCTGCCTGGCTACTTCACCGAAGCCTACTGAATTTACCAATTCACACAAAAACTTTTGTGTGGCTGTCTTTAACTACAGAATTTACAGCAAATTGCTTTGGCCAAATCATCACGACCTATGGGCTAGGGAGAGCCAGTTCTCTAGTGTTAAGGGCTTTCAGGCCCCTCACCCGCTACCCTTTAGCCATTCCTGCTCTGGAGTGGGCAGCCTGGAAAGATTCCATTTCCCCTAGCAGATGATCCCGTCTACCCCCCAGCTGCAGCAACAGGGAACTCAGGCAGAGGCAAACCCAGCTTAAAATGCTAATGTCAAGGCCTAAACGACCACCGGTCAACATTATTACAGGAATGTTCACAGGCTGTTCAAATCATTCTTGGACTGATGTTCATGGGAACTGTTTTGTCTTGTGCACTATTCACAACTCCCGGGGATCGATAATGATGTTGAGAGAGCAAACAAAGGCTCACAGGGAGAGGGTAGGCACATTCTAGCCTCCAGATGAAAATACGAGAACAGAGCTGTGTGGGGGTGGGGGAAACTTCCCCTTTCCCCCTAAAGTTCACTGAAAGACCAACTCACAATTAAGGCCAATTAATAAAAGAATCACAGAATGATTACCCAATATCCCAATGAGGTCCAGAAATTTTTATACCCTCCTTTTACAGGAGAGGGGGAGAGGAGGAATAGAGGTAATTCTGTTCAGGGGCAATAAATGGTTGCTAGGGAGGATGAATGGATAGGGGAAACAGATTAACTTGTAAATGATTCTCTCTGCAAATTAAATTAACCTGAGAGAGAGGTATTATATTTAAAATGATTTGGGCCAGGTCTGGATGCATTCTTGATCATCTTTCCTGCAATATATTGAGATAACAGGGAGGGGGAAGGGAAGTCAATTGTTCCTTTTGATGGGTCTGATTTATTCAGATAGAGGGAAAGCCCCTTCCAAGGCCTGTTGATCTCTAAGGGCCCTTAATTCAAACTACTCTTTATACCAAGGAGTCATATTTTGGGGTGAAATTTCCTAAGCTCTTTCAGCCCCACTACCCTTTCTAAATCTTGGAGGGAGAAGAGCAGTGTAGTCACAAGTACGGGTTGTGGAGCCAGACAGTCTGGGTGTGCAGCTCAGTTTCCTCATTTTCACATTGCAACAAGAGGTCCTCTGTTTATGATTTAGGGTCCTGGTAGGAAACTGTAGGCATGCTAAAATGAGGACAGTGGAGAAGGGTTAAGTAAAGGGAATAATTACCAAGGTGTGGCCAGAGTGCAGGGAAACAAAGGAAAGTGCAGCTCCCTGGGCTAGTAACAGGGGGGCCAAAAGGGTTGAGGGGAAAGAATGGTTACCCTTACTAGACTGAGAAGTTGTGTGACAGCGCTATCCTGAGAGAATCTGGGACCTTCTCCATGCAGCCAGCCACAGGCAACCCTGTTGGGGGAAGAGCCACCAGGGATATATACTTGGACCTCACCCTCGTCCCTTCAGCCTGATCTCCTTATTGTGTGGAACCTCCTGGAAGCCACAGGGCACAGGAGAGCTCATTCACTGGTCCAATCAGGTTAGCCTTCCAGGGCAGTGAGCAGGGAGAGATAGGGGGAGAGTGGGTCTGGAAGGGCAAATGGCAGGCGTCTAATGCATGATCTCATAGGGCTGTGGTGATAGCTAAATGAAACAACTGAACACCCCCAAATTGGGAGCTGTTATTTATAGAAAATAAATAGCTCCCTTTTGGAGAGAGATATCCACTCTCATGCAGTCCCCCGCTCCCAATGCAAGGATTACCTGCAAGGAATTTAAAACTGTGCTGGCAAAAGATAAAATAAAATAAAATAGACTGTGCTGGCTGTAAGAGATTTCTCATAAGTAAAGAGACTTAAGCAGTAGCAGAGAAAGAAAGAGAATCTAAGACTCAAGGGAAAAAATGTAAAAAAGACTGAAAATGTGCAAAAACTCCTAGCACTGTGATGGACCCATGTTCATAGCCCTGATAACTTCAATTTTCACATTGTCAATAGATGTTAAAGGCATTGGGAACATTTTAGCTATCATTTATGATAAAAATCTCATTAGAACAGGAGCAAATATTTTCTTGATGTGATAAATCTCAAACCACAAACTAGCATCATACCCAATGGTGTAGCACCAGAAAGCAAGTCCACTGAAGTCAGACACAAAAGAAGGATGCTCATTATCTCTACTTTCATTTAACATTTTTCTGGAAGTGTTAACCAAAGTTAATATTCATAAGAGATATATGTTTCTGGAAAAGAGATGGTAAAAATGATAGTTTCTTGGAGATGATATAATTGTACACTGTACCTGGAAAACCCAAGAGAAAAAAACTGCAAAACCAACCCCTCCTCTACTATAATGCTGCTAATCATTTTAATTCACTATCTTTAAAGAGCCATATGCTCTCAGTTGCTCATACCAGGGATTGGGGTTCTATTAAAGACTCAACTAGAAATCAATATTGTTAGCACTCCAAACAAGTTAGAAATCATTCTACTACATTTCAATTTAAGTCTTCATGGTTTTGAGAATATGAAAAACCTTGGTTTTCAGGAAAAGCAGATCTCAGCAGCCAGGCACAACAGGTATACATACAGTGATATCTCTCTCACTCCTACTCTACCCCCTCAATCCCTTCCCTAGAGGTAACAACTGTTTCCTGTGTCTTGTGATTCTTCAAGAGATTGTACTTACATGAGTGTGTGCATATGTATGTTACACACACGGGTGCAGAGACTAACTTCTTGAATTTCCTTTTCCAGGCAAAAGAAAATGAATGTGACTAAAAATGTGAAAGTTAAGAAGACAGTGAGATTGAATGACATACCTATAATCTACGGGGAGACAGATAACGAAGATGATAGCAAGGTGACTGCAGGAGCTCCTAGCAAGGTGACTGCCGGAGCTCCTAGCAAGGTGACTGCCGGAGCTCCTAGCAACGTGACTGCCGGAGCTCCTAGCAACGTGACTGCCGGAGCTCCTAGCAAGGTGACTCCCGTAGCTCCTAGCAAGGTGACTGCCGGAGCTGATAGCAGCGTGACTGCCGCAGCTGATAGCAACGTGACTGCCGCAGCTGATAGCAACGTGACTCCCGTAGCTACTAGCATCGTGACTCCGGTAGCTACTAGCATCGTGACTCCGGTAGCTACTAGCAACGTGACTCCGGTAGCTACTAGCAACGTGACTCCGGTAGCTACTAGCAACGTGACTCCGGTAGCTACTAGCAACGTGACTTCCGGAGCTGATGGCAACGTGATTGCCGGAGCTGATAGCAACGTGACTGCCGGAGCTACTAGCAAGGTGACTGCCGGAGCTGATAGCAACGTGACTGCCGGAGCTGATAGCAACGTGACTGCCGCAGCTACTACCAAAGTGACTGCCGCAGCTAATAGGAAAGTGGCTGCTGTAGCTCTAGCTCTAGTTGAGGATGCCATCGATGCTGCTATTAAGTTTGTGGAAGGTAGTAATCCTGTTTGAGTCCCTAAACAATTGTCTCATTATGTAGTGCCACACTACCAGGCAACTAACAAATTCATACCTGTTTGCAGATGCTGAAAACCCCATCAAAAATATCAAGTGGATCACACACGGTGAATTCACAGCAGAAAGGGGCCGCAGACAAATTGAGCAGTTCGTTTCGGTAAGTTAGTTGACCACTCCAGTTTGGTACATGAGAGTGAAGAACAATAAAAAGGCTCTCGTTTGATCAAAAGTCTGAAGATCAGAAGACCTAGGAGATGATGTAAAAGGTGATTAGAGTTAGTAAACATTGTCTCTATCTTGGTTCCAAAATCAAGGTGGGATTGTTTTTGAAGGTGAAAAGCACAATCGTATTTCCCTGTGTTTGTATCATCCTAACTTTACATTTCCCTAGGAAAATCTGATATTCCCAGTTAAGCAATTTGTCCACACTAATGCATTAAATAGGGGCCTGGTGGCCTAAGGAGGGACATGCTCCTTCAAAATAGTTCTCCACCACCAACTTTAGAATGCTGTTAACAGAGGGGATGCAGATGGATCAAAAGTCTTTTTGATTTAGCTTTGGAATATATTGCCTGCATGGTAAGATGTATATGCCTATGAATTCCCTTTTTTTTCTGCCTACGTGTGGCTCTGATTTCTTTTTGTGGCTCTGATTCCTTTGCATGGCTTACACTGGCAGCTTTGCGGAGAAGGTCCTGGGTTGCTTCGCATAACTGGTGAGTGAATAAAGAAGAATGGCTTGAGAGCTAGGTGCGGTGGCTTGTAAGCTATGGTCACACACCACCGCACTCCAGCCTGAGTAACCGAGTGGAGCTCCATCTCTCTTAAAAGAAAAAATAAAAAAGAATGGCTTAAAATTCCTTCTCATTGATTGTACTACCATGGAATAGAGACCAGTTGAAACTGGTAGGGTGAACTCCCCTTCCCCTGGGAAAAGTTCCAGCTGTCTCTGTTCCTCTGGCTAGCCCATCAAAGCCTACAGCCCTCAGGGCAGTTTCCTAGGCCTTAGGAAGACCTGGGAGGTGGGAAGGAGAAAAAGTCAGGGATTTCTGGCTCCACATCCTTTATCTATGCTCCAGTGGGCATCACTCACCATTCCTGTAAGGAGGGGTATCTAGAGCATAGTGAGGATGAATGGTGCAAGTTACTCTTGAGCCTTCCTGCTCTGAAGCACATCGCCATTTGGAAGCTGCACTCAGGACGCCTGAATCAGACTAGAATGAACACAGAGCAAACAGGAAAATTTCCCCTTGCAAATCCCACTGGTCATTCTGAGTAAAAGGCAAAAATAAGTCCTGACAGTGGTCTACAAGGCCTAAGATGATCTGAGTCCCCTCCCTGCTCCCGACTTATGGCTCAGGCCCCATCACTTACTACCTTGTCCCCTTTCACCTTCCTCATTCAGCCTCCTTGCTGTTCCTCAACTGCCAGGCATGTTTCCACCTCAGGACCTTTGCACTTGCTGTTCCCTCTGCGTGGAACCCTCTCCCCTAAGATAAAAACTGCTTTACTTCTCTTCAGACCCTTGTTAAAATACCACTTGCTTATTGAGGCCTCTTCTGGCCACCTCATCTATTAATAAAATTGCAACCCTCTCCCGTTCTCTGATTCATTTTTCCCTTAGCACTTCTCTCTACCTAAGATACCAGAGTCTACTTATTTATCCTATTGTCTTTCTTCTACCACCAGATGCTCAATAAATTTGTGTTGAATACATGAACAGATGTATTATTCATTACCATTATTTCTTCACAGATGAAGAGCCAAGTCAAAGCATTTGTCTTACCTACTTTGTAGAGCTGCTGTAAGGGCAGAGACAATTAGAAAGTAGGTGACTGAAAAGCTAAAAGCATTATATAACTCATGACATAAAATCGCCCTGTTCCCAGCCCCACTCATGCAGTGAGCCCCAGAAGTGAGGTTTACCATCTAAGTGCCACACATCTCCTTTTTTCTTTTTTTCTTTTTGAGACAGGGTCTAGCTCTGTTGCCCAAGCTGGAGCGCAGTGATATGATCATACTTGACTGTAGCCTCAAACTTCCAGGCTCAAGTGATCCTCTGCCTCAGCCTCCTGAGAAGCTGGGACTACAGGCATGCCCCGCTAATTTTTTTATTTTTTGCAGACACAGGGTCTCACTATGTTGCCCAGGCTGGTCTCAAACTCCAGGCCTCAAATAATCCTCCCACCTCGGCCTCCCAAAGTGCTGAGATTACAGGTGTGAGCCACCACACCCAAGAGCCAGGTATTTCTGATGGAGAACTTTATCAAGCTTATTGCCAATTTCCCAGAGTCCACCACACATCAGGGATGGTAAATTAGGAGTTGCCATTTACTGAGCATTGCTATGTACCAAGCACTGCTAAGCACTTCACCATGCATGATCTCATTTAATCCTCACAACAAACCTGTGTGTAGGTGCATCAGTATACCCATTTTACAGATGAGAAGCTTGAGGCTCAGAGAGGTTGGGCAATTTGTTCAAAGTCTCTCTGATTAAGCAGCAAAATGAAGTTATGATCATAGGTCTGTCTGATATATTCTTTCTACCATAGTAGGAAATATACTTTTAAATTTCTTTTAAATGAATTTTTTTTTTGAGACAGTCTCACTCTGTTACCCTGGCTAGAGTGCAGTGGCATCAGCCTAGCTCACAGCAACCTCAACCTCCTGGGCTCAAGTGATCTTCCTGCCTCAGCCTCCTGAGTAGCTGGGACTACAGATACATGCCACCACACCTGGCTAATTTTTTCTATATTTAGTAGAGATGGGTCTCGCTCTTGCTCAGGCTGGTCTTGAACTCCTTACTTCAAGTGATCCTCCCACCTCGGCCTCCCAGAGTGCCAAGATTACAGGTGTGAACCACTGCGCCTGGCCAAAAAACATTTTTTTTAGAGCCAGAGTTATGCTCTGTCTCCCAGGCTGGAGTGCAGTGGCACGATCATAGCTCACTGCAGCCTAAAACTCCTAGGCTCAAGTGATCCTCCCACTTCAACCTCCTGAGTAGCTGGGACTACAGGTGTGCACCACCATGCCCAGCTAATTTTTTTTTTTTGGTGGAGATGGGTTCTCCCTATGTTGCACAGCTGGTCTCAAACTCCTGGCCTCAAGTGATCCTCCTACCTCAGCATCCCAAAGTGCTGGGACGCAGGTGTGAACAAAGTTTAGTAGTACTTTCTGATGACAAAAATAACACAGAGGCCGGGCATGGTGGCTCACTGCATTATTACTATTTTTTCAGACAGGGTCTTGTTCTGTTGCCTGGGCTAGAATGCAGTGGTATCATATTAGCTCACTGCAACTCAAACTCCTGGGTTCAAGTGATCCTCCTGTCTCAGCCTCCCAAGTAGCTGGGACTACAGGTGCACACCACCATGCTTGGCTAATTTTTCTTTTTCTTGTAGATAAGGGGTCTTGCTATGTTGCTCAGTCTGGTCTAGAACTCCTGGCCTCAAGTGATCCTCCTGCCTTGGCCTCTCAAAGTGCTGGGATTACTGGTGTGAACCTGTGCCCAGCCAACAAATTAGTTCTTCATAAGAGAAAAACTGGAGAATCTCTATTGCCTAACACACAGTAAAAATTATTTTTATAATAAAAATAAGACACATCATTACAAAAAACTCCCAGTGAGCAAAGAGACACAAATTAAAAAATGAAAGTTTCCCTTTCACTTCCACAGTACTTAGTTCTATTCTCCTGAAGGTCACTTACATGGATAACAGTTTTGTGCATATACTTCCAGGTACCTATTGGTTTTGAGTGTCCAATAATATGTAAGTGGCTAAGCTGTCCATGGTAGAGTACCACAGTGAGATACTGTTTCCTGGAAGTGAGTTTATGAAGCAGTACTATTTAAAAGTCACAAAACACAAGGATAATATACACTCACTGGAGCTACATAAAAGTCTGTTGCCTGCATGTTGATAAAAGTGGCAAGAGACTGGCCTAATGGAAACAGTCAAATTTAATGCCATGTTTAAGGCTGCCTTAGTTCATAAAAGGTAAAAAAACCACCAAGAGCCAAGTTGAGAGGAAGAAAATCTTAGAATTGAGGCATCTGGTGGGGCGGAGAAGCACTGAACTGGCTGCTCAGGAGCCCTGGGTACCAGTCCCGGGCGACGTGTTAGACTGTCCCTACTCATTTCTAGGCTTCAGTATCTTCATCTACAAAGTGAGGGGCTTCATTACATTATGTCCAAGGACCATTCCAATGTTACAAAGTCTGTGATTTTGTGATAGATTGAACATTCGGCTGGAAAAGTGTAATGTATTGAGTAGCATTTTAATAGAAAGGTTGACAAAAAAAAAAGGGCATGCTCCAGTGGGCCACAGGGGTTGACAGTTTGACTCCTTTATTGTAAGGAACAATGATATACGGAAGAAGACACAGTCCCTGATCTCAAGGAATCTTGAGTCCAGTGCTCCTCTCTGGCTGCCTGAAACAGCCAATTAGGTACAAGTTTGAAATAAGCTGAGGCAGAAGGCCAGCCTACTTTTTATTTAATTTTTTTAAAGGATGGCCTGAGCTCTTTTTGCCATCTCCTCCTGGACTCCCTCTCCATGCCACTGGGATTGTTAGACTATCCCAATTCCTTCCTTATGTGAACCTTCTAAAATTCAGGCTCTCCTTTGATTCAGAAGCTTCCTGTGACCCAATAGCCAGCCCAAGGGGGTCCAGTTGAATTGAATTTGTTGGATACCTGTTATATTCAAGGCCCTGTGCTAAGAATCAGGGCTGCATTATGATTTCTGTGGGCCCTAGGCACTCTTCCCTTTTTGGGCCCCTTCCTTCTTAAAAATATGAACAATTTTATCTTAAGACATCATTGGTATAAAGATGACTATAATGATTGGTCCTAAAAGTTCATTTGTTTCTTCTAACTTTAAAAGAAATGAAAACATTTTTTGTGGGCCTTTCAACATATTGTGGGCCCTAGGTGCTGTGCTTACGATATGCCTTATGGATAAGTCAGCCCTGCTAGCAATGTGTTAATATGGAGACTACGAGGCAGATTGTTCCTCATGCATGTAGTACGGGCATGTGTGGGGGGTCCAAGTGCCATAAGAGAGGCAGAAAACAAGTTCCACGAGTGTTCAAAGATGGGTGCAAAGTCACATCTGGTTGGAAGAAGGATCGGGAAGACTTCTTGGAGGTGGCAGTTTTGGCAAAAAGGACTTTATCAAGTAGAGGTGAGAGGGAGAGGCTTCCCAAGAAATGACAACACCCTGACCAAAAGCAAATATTGGGAATAGTGACAGGTTCTAGTTTAATGGGAACATGCACTTTTTGTTGGGAAAAGTGTGACATGAGGGTAGAAAGTCATATTATTAGATCCAGACTGTGGGTGGTCTTAAATGACACAGTGAAACATTTTCACTTTGTTTGGCAAAGGGGAGCTATGGAAGGTTTCTGAACTGAGCTGATAAAATTGAAGCTGTGCTTAAGGAAAATAACTCTGGCTTCAGTGTGTGTGGTGGTTTGGAGAAGTGAGGTTAAAAATAACAGTGTCTAGATAGGAAGTTTCTGCCTAAGTCCAGGTGAGAAACAATGAGAGCTGAAGTAGAGTAGTGGCAGTGGGAATGGAGCAATGTGAGACATATTTGGGGTAGAACAGATATGACCGAAAGTTAATCAAAAATAGACAAATTAATCAAAGAAGGAAGGGATGAAGGACTGAATGAATGCTGATACTTTCAATAATATAGTTAACCTTAGTTGTGTACAGCTGGTCCTCATATCTACATGGGATTGGTTTGAGGACCCCCGAGGATACTGAACTCTGTAGTGCTCAAGTCCCTTAGTCGGCCCTCCATCCATGAATTCAACCAACCATGAATGGAAAAGGTCGGCCCTCTGTAGTGGGTGTGGAGCCCACGGGTGTGGAGCCCGCAGATGCAGAGCTGACTGTATTCCCATCTCAACTCCAAGAATAGGCCCAAAGGAGACATTCAAAGGGAAGTTTTCTGTTTCTTGACTCTTCACTAGTAAGATTTGTGTTTTGAAAGGGGGAAGCTTCTCCAAACAGGAAATTGTTTCTTTCAGAGGGATGTGGATCATCCTATTGTCTGACTCATTCCTCTTCTGACCTTTTTTTATATACCACCTATGGCTGCAATTAAGTGAATTTTAATTTTCACAAATGGCTGAAACCAGCCTCATTACTTTCTAGTCACACCTTTAAGTCTCCTGGGGTGAGCAGAGCATGTGTTCTAATCACTTTCTAATTATTTTCCAATACCAAATTTGCCTCCCAGGTAAGGGGTCTGGAGCAAGGTCTGTGTGTATGTGGGTGGTATGTATGTACCTCTTCTGTATACTCACTTCCTTGGTTATCTTGTCCAGTCTCACATCTGAGGGTGTGTCCCCTGCAGTCCAAAGCTCAATCTCAAATGATGTTTGTGTTCTTCACTTGTTTCATTTCAGCTCCACCTTTTCTCTCCTCTGCCCATGGAGATATTTGGGAGTTGACTCAAGTTTGAAACCCAGTGAAAAATGTTAGGAGTGGACTCCAAAAGAGAGCTGTAACTGACTTTTCTTTTTTTTTTGAGATGGAGTCTCACTCTGTCACCTGGGCTAGAGTGCCGTGGCGTCAGCCTAGCTCACAGCAACCTCAAACTCCTGGGCTCAAGAGATTGTCCTGCCTCAGCCACCTGAGTAGCTGGGATTATAGGCGCACGCCACCACACCTGGCTAATTTTCCTATGTTTAGTAGAGACCGGGTCTCGCTCTTGCTCAGGCTGGTCTCGAACTCCTGACCTCAAGTGATCCTCCCGCCTCGGCCTCCCAGAGTGCTAGGATTACAGGCGTGAGCCACCACGCCCAGCCTGTAACTAACTCTCATACACTGCATTTATCTACAGGACATGAACAGAAGATTTTTTTGTGTGTGTGTGCTTTTCTTTTTTCTATGAAACAGAAGTGGGAGCATCAAAAACGCTGGGTGCACTGCACAAAGTTTGTACGGAGAAAAGACGTAATTCACAGCTTCCACTACATCTACTGTGTACGTTGGAGTGTCCCAACCGCTATAACACCCATGGCGAAAGTCAGTGCTGCTGCCTACTTCACCATCAAGATCAACAAAAACAAACCTCCGGTAAGCTCTTTCTTTCCTGCCCTGTTCCCTTCAGTGACAGTAGAGACTTTTCTTTTCAAGGTCATCAATGACCTCCTCTTTTGCAAAACTTAAGTCATTATTTCTGTCCTCATCTTACTTGGCCCATGTGCAGCACCTGCCATAGCTGATCACTCCCTCCTCCGTGAAACTTTCTACTTGGCTTTTAGAACAACATACTCTCCTGGTTTTCCTCCTACCTCACTGACCATTCCTTCTCAGTCTCTATTGGTTTCTCTGCCTCACACCAAACTCATGTTGGAATGTCTCAAAACTCAGACCTTGGACATTTTCTCTATACTCACTTCTTTGGTTATCTTGTCCAGTCCCATGGCTTTGAATGCCACCTAGAGCTTATGATCTGCAAATTTGTATCTCCAGCCCAGACTTCTCCAACTTGGATGTTTAATAAACATCTCACTTATTGTATCTAAAACTCAACTTCTGATTTTCCCTTCTAAACCTTACCTAACTGCAGTTTTTCTCATCTTAGCTGATGGCCAAAATCCTTGGTGTCATCCTTGACTCTTCTTTTTCTCTCCCATCCCTCATCTAATCCATTAGGAAATCCTGTTGGCTCTACCTTCAAAAACATATCCAGAATCCAACCATTCATTTCTTATTACTGTGCTCCTACCACCCTGGTCCAAGACACCATGCATTCTTACCAAGATTATGTCAATAGCCTCCTTATCAGTCTCTCTGCATTCACCCTCATCATGTCTCCTTTCAATATAGCAGCCAGCAAGAGCAAGCTTTGTAATATGAATGTTACTCTTCTGTTTAAAACTTTCCAAAAGTGCTTCTTGAACTTTAAACTGCATACAAACTCACTTGGGGATCTTGTTTAAAATGAAGATTCTGCTTCAGCAGGTCTGGTGTAGGGCCTGAGATTTTGCATTATTAACAAGCTCCCAGGCAATACTGAGTCTGCAGGCCCAGAGACTACTTTCTTTCTTTCTTTCTTTTTTTTTGAGACAGTCTCACTCTGTTGCCCTGGCCAGGGTGTAGTGGCGTCATCATAGCTCACTGCAATCTCCAACTCCTGGGCTCAAGCCACCCTCCTGCCTCAGCCTCCCGAGTAGCTGGGACTACAGGCGCACGCCACCACGCCTGGCTAATTTTTTCTATTTTTAGTAAAGACAGGGTCTCGTTCTTGCTCAGATTGGTCTTGAACTCCTGAGCTCAAGCAATCCTTCTGCCTTGGCCTCCCAGAGTGCTAGGATTACAGGCATGAGCCACTGTGCCTGGCCGAGACTACTTTTGAGGAGTGAGCACCTCCAAGGCCCTGTGTGATCTAATCCCTTGTCATATTTGCTTTCCCACTACTCCTTACTCCTCACTTACTCTGCTCCAGTCACTCTGATCTCCTTGCTACTCTTCAAATAAACCAGGTATAGTCCTGCCTCAAGGCCTTTGTACTTGCTATTACTTTTGACTAGAACACCTCCCCTGGGCATGTGCATTGCCCACTTTCTCACCTCCTCTCCCACACTTTCTGTCCTATGCTTTTTTTCCATAACATTCTATATAATTCCATAATATTCTATATAATTAATTATTTTGTTATAGTATGCTCCTTCCACCAGAATACAAGCTCCACAAAGGCAGGGATTTTTGTCTTGCTGTAAAACAAGGCCTGGCAAATAGTAGGCACTCAGTACATACTTGAAGGAATGACTGCTTGAAGCCACTAGGTAGACCATGAATAAGAAATATGTTGATTTGATAGTTGGTATGAAAGGAGCCAATATAGCATCCATGAATCTAGGAGGGTCCTCAGAGGAGCAGGGCTGGTACAAAGCATAATGCCTGGAACACAACAGACAAAAAAAAATTATTTCTCCTTTGCCTTCCTACCCTTTCTCAAAAGTTATGTGCACCTTGGCCTGACTTCAAGGCCTTATGTATGACCACCTAGTGAGCCAACTATGTCCTATACTCAACCTATCTTAGTACAAATGTATTCTATTCAGAGTGTTTGCAACCTGGAGTAATCTAAAAAGGTACAATATGTGGCGATCTCACTTCTCCTGGTCATATGTCTGTCTATCTGCTGTCTTGCTAACTGTCAAGGTCAGAGATTAGGAAGTAAGATTGGTGGAGAGTAATAAGACTATACCAGAGACCATACAGAGATGTCTTGGGAGAATGGCTCTTGCTCAAAATTTCAGGTATAATTTTGGAGGTGAGACTGGGTGGGGACTGCTGAGATAATATTATAACCTATATTTTTATGCTGCTTTAAAAGTATTTTCAAACCTTTTCATCTATATTATTTCATTCTCATGCCATCCCTAGCAGGTAGAGACTTAGTTGAGTAAGCTAGAACACATTAAGAAGGTAAATGTCTTACTCATACTCCTATTAATGAAGAACACAAGCCTCTCTCAACTTGTTTCCAATTTTGTGGAGATTCTTAAGGTATTTGTTGCCAAAAAGATCTTCGGGGGGACAGAGGTTTGAAGTGACAAAAAAACTACCACCTACAGACTCCCAATTCATTAAGAAGATGAAGTCTGGAAATTCACGAGTATACTTTTTTTTTATTTTTATTTTATTTATTTTATTTTTTTTTTTACTTTTTTATTTCATTACCATCCTGGCAGTGGTATCAAGAGTATACTTGTGGACAAGTGTAGGGATGGAAGGAATTAAGAGTTGGTATGATTGGTCTAGGCTGACAGTTGTCCTTTTCTTTCTTAGGATGCACCTATTGATGTCTCTTATATCTTTGAGGAGCAGTCATTACTTCAAAGGTAATGAATATTTGGGGACTCATTTTAAAAGGGTGGGAGGTCATCATACTCCAGGAATCCAGCAAGCACACAGCCATAGATAATTCACATAATGGTCACTTTTCTTCTTTGGACTACGCACCCCATTAGAATGGGGCTGAAAGTAGAATTCTGCCATTGTTTAAGATAATTGTTTTTCTTAGTGTCTGGTTTTTCAGTAATTATAAAGTTGAGGATTAGTTGCTGCAGTAGGGTGGGAGCAAAGTGGGTCATGTCTATTGTTTCTATGGGAAACACATAAAAATTAACACATAAAATTAACTCATGTCTAATAATCTCTTTTATTTGTATACCAGCTCTCGTAAAGAATCTTTACATATAAGCTCATTAATCCTTTCATTGACTTGGCCTAAGACATAGTAAAGAATAGATAGAGAGAACCCTCACCACCTTCCCGGCCAATAGTATAGGCTTCTTGCTTAGTAGGAATGTAACAGAGGAAACAGGGAATCCCTGGCTCAATGTTTTGTTTGATCTTAAAAGCTTTTGGTGTGTTTGTTTTTTTTTTCTCCACAGACCAGGAATGGCTCGCTTTCGAGATAAATGGCCGAAGGACCTTATTGAGGCCAAACATATTTTAATAGAGTCAGTCAAGTCATCACTCAATATTGTCTGATTCTTACAGAACGTTTTAAGATTGCTGTTCTAATTAGAATATATAAAAATACGATACTGCACATCAAACCACAGAATATTTATTGAATAATAAACTTGTGGCATACAATCCAGCTGTATTTTTTGCATTCATTCATTTTCCATTCTGCAACTTCTATCACATGAGCAAAGTAACCAGTAAGTTGTTTTCTATTTTCTAAAAGATTTTTCACATCACTATATACATCATTTCAGGGTCTTACAGGTATAGAGCTGAGTTTAGAAAACTGCTAAAATTAACCTGTCAAACCAAACTAAGATTGGTACTTGGCTGCTTGTTCCCCCATCTGAGCCTAAGTCTCTAGTCAGACACACCTCTATGGGCACCATCGGGGAACAACAAAATGGCGACAGTTCTACAGGTCATAATATAAGCAGTCTAAAGGGTTTTACTACTCACAGACCCCTTCGTTTACTGCGAGTTAAGCCTCACCGCTAAAAAATACATTTTGAAACTCTGAAACCGGCATGCTGCCTTCCACAACACATCATCACACTCATGATAGCAGCAGGGTGGCTTGAGGACTGAGGGCAATGAAACAGGTATGGGTTCAATCACTATCCTTACTTATCTCTGGTCTTCTTCCCATCCTCATGCCAGATCATCACTTGTTCCTACCTTCTCTGTAAAGCTCTCTTGCCTGGCTGCAAAATTTTAAGACACCAAAGACAAAATTACATTTTACTCTGAGTGATTACTTACAAGTACATCAGAATATGTATTTACATAGTTAAGCACTGGAAAGGAACACAGCACATTAAAGATAATTGATGTGGTACTGTGAATTTTTCTTTCTCCTTTTTTTTTACTGTTATATTTGTGCAATAAATAAAAAGGAGGGAAAATCCTATTAGAGCAATAGGCATGGAGGTGGGAAACTAGATAAGGTCTCCTCAGAGAACAAAAAATATATTTAAAATACAACAACCCTACAATTTGACTTATGGCTCAGGTGACTAAACACTGTTTGAAGCAGTTAACACTCATGAGCTGAAAATAAAAAAAATACTTTTAGCCCTTTTCTTTTTCTCTTTCCCAAAGAAAATGCTACTGAAGCTATTTTTTGGCAGACTTTTCCTGAACAAACCCTGATGAAAGAAATGGTAAGGTTCTGAAATAAATTAGTATCTTCTCTTTCATTTACTTAACAAACATTTGTTGAGTATCTACTCTATAGAGGAGACAGGAGAATCAAATGAAAATTCACAATTCATATATTACAAAATTGCTACATTTAAACTACCTTGCCTACTGAAAATAAGAGAACATACTCACATTCAGTCTCTAGGAATCAGTAACAAAAAAATAATGCCCTTAGAGAATAAAATTTTTAAGTGGGATTATAAAATTTAGGTTTTATTATACAGGAAAGTAGATGGATTAGGACTCACAAGTTTGGAAGCTAGTTTCCTTTTAACTTAAGGAATCTACAGATTTATTAGGCTAGGCAGCAACTCTGATGAAATATAAATAAATAGAAATCATTTCAAATTCAGGGGTCATAAATGTTGCCACATGCTGACTGCTGTTTAGTTCAGTAGGTGTGGGTTAAAAGTAGACATTTTCCTAGAACATATGTTAAATAGTAAAAATTTTGCTCTATACTTTGAAATATGACTGCTTTAAAACTTTTGAAAAATAACCACGTTAAGGTGAGAGGGCATTTTATAACAGCATAGTCAGAATTTCCCCATCACCCAGATAATTTCAATGTACCCTAGACATGTAATAATAATGCAGATCAAAACAACCTTACTAGAAGAAGCCAAAACTTCCACTGTCCCCTAAAATTGAACAAAGTGAAGGAAAAAGATCATGATTTCATAATCCCACAATTTTCCATTTCTTCCAAACTTAAAAGTCAATAATAGCATAAAAAAGTGATAAAGTGAGGGGGTTCTATACAACATTAAGGATTAAACTGAATGACATGTAAAAAAATAAACTGAAAGGTGTAAATGTTTAAAATGAAATCTGCTTATTACACAAAGGACAGAGTTAAAACATGTTTAGTATCATTTTAGCTTCATCCTTATGAAACAACTAAGATAAAATACTGATTCATTATATTTTTCCTATCAGAACTCTTGATCATAGTTGACTCTCATTGTTTTTAGATGTTATCCTGTCATCAAAGTACAGCTTAGATTGAAAAATGTATTCACATTGGCACAACAGTAGACTCCCCAAGACTTTATATTTGAATGAACCATTTTTAAGTAACTTACCAAGAATTTAAAAAACCTAATGTTCACATTTTTTTTTTTTTTGAGACAGAGTCTCACTCTGTTGCCCGGGCTAGAGTGAGTGCCGTGGCGTCAGCCTAGCTCACAGCAACCTCACACTCCTGAGCTCAAGCAATCCTTCTGCCTCAGCCTCCCGAGTAGCTGGGACTACAGGCATGCGCCACCATGCCCGGCTAATTTTTTTTCTATATATTTTTAGTTGGCCAGATAATTTCTTTCTATTTTTAGTAGAGAGAGGGTCTCGCTCTTGCTCAGGCTGGTCTCGAACGCCTGAGCTCAAACGATCCGCCCGCCTTGGCCTCCCAAGTGCTAGGATTACAGGCATGAGCCACCGCGCCCGGCCCACATTTTTAATTCAACAAGTCTGCAGATTAGTTTGCTTTTTGGTTTGTTTGTTGGTTTTGGAGTGGAGGTAGGGATTTAAACCAAAATACATTATTTCCAGGGCAGACTATATATTGTATTACACAAGTCAGTTTTCAAATTCCAGATTTGCTTTTTTCAGCAATGCCTTCATTTGTTAACAAAAGTGGCCTCCTATATGTTTCTATCAAGTCAATTTATAACACATTCAACACAGAGGAATGATAATTTCCCACAAGTTCAGTTGCGGTAGAGGTGAGGGTGGGATGGGCTTCCTGTAGAGCACTGTCCCATGGCATGAGATTTAAGTTCCTCATCTCACTGACACTTTCTCTCCATGCCACCTCCCCCACCATAGTAGGATTTCATTCATAATTTGGATTTTTAAACCAGAAAGTTATGGTCAATCCAAAATAACCCAAAGAACTTGCTAAAGTTATATCAATAAGCAGCTTTTTATTGAACGACTGAAAGAATTAAATAGAAGGCACAGTAGCACTCTAAAGCTTTTTCAGAGCATGATAATCTTTTTGTGTTTATGTGTGGAATTCAGACTTTTTTTTGTTGTTAAAAATGTCTGTTGTATAATCAGAAAATCTTTATTTGTCATCCTTCCCTTTGGTCTTTCTGTATACCATCTCTCGAAAACTGGCCAGAATCTTGTTCTCCCTCTTTCGTCTCTCTTCTTGGTTAAAGGATGCAAGGGCTCTCTTCTCATCAGCACTATAGATCTGGTTCTCTTTTCGCAGTCGCACAGCCTCCATTCGGCGATGCCTGGAGATAATTTTATTTTTGGCTTAATTTCTCAGTAATTATGTTCAAAGCATATCCTCATTAATCCTTTCTTAATACAGAGTAGTCTATTTAAAAGCTGGCAAACAGAAGCTGTTTTTGAAATGGGTTAAATTTTCAAAAGATTATTTGTTTTATCTGTTGATTCATTTCTAGTATTCAAATAATGATCTCTGATGTTCTGTCAACATGGTGAATGTTATCATTAATTTCATATACTAAGGGCATAAGTTTAGTTGTTTCCAGTAAAATAACCAGAAATGGGAAAATTAGTAAACTTCCTAGGTGATATGTCCATTTGCCTTTGTGGAATTGATAGTACGATACATGAAAGATTTAACCTGTAATCAATTAGGTAGAACTTCTTCAAGGTTCTAATTTACATACAACCAAAGGAACCAAGTCTAAATCTGTAATTGAAGAGCCAACAGAACCAAGTCTAAATCTATAATTGAAGAGCAGTTTCTATGACTGAATTTAACTTCCTTAGAATTAAGTAGTGGCTCAAAAGAAAAAGAAAGAAGGTGTTTTGTACAAGAGCCAAATCAGTAAAGGATAGGAGCAGAGGCAGAAGGAAACTATGATGTCACCTTCAAAAGGTCTGTTTATTTAGAAGGAAAACTTCATGAAAACCTGCCTCTTTTATGTATATGTACCCAATTCTACACAGTCAGTTCAAGAACCTTGCATAATGTCTAGAAAAATGGAGAAAAATTGGGTAAGGGGAAGAGGGGAGAATCTCAGGTTATCATGAAGGTGGGGGAGTGACAAGATGGGAGAATCAAAGAGGTAACAACGTCAGGTTGCTTAGGGTACAGTTGAGTGCGGAAGTTTATTGGAACAGAAAGCGCTACATGAATGATGCTACATCCATGTAGATGTCTTCTAGTACATGGGAAAGATCTTCTCTGGGATACCCAGGTCATAAAGTATATGAATGCTCAATTTTTCAAGATAATCCCAGACTGTTTTCCAAAGTGTCTGTACCAATTTACACCATTAGCAGTATTTAAGAGGTCCTGTAGATCTACATCCTCTCAAATGCTTAGTATTATTACAACTTTGAACTTTTGTCTATCAAATTGGTATAAAAATGGTATTTCAGTATGTTCTTGATTTCCATTTCCAATAATAATAAACATCTTTTCATATATGTATGGACCATATGTATTTCTTCTTCTGACAAATGCCTGTTTGTGTCATTTTCCCATTTTCCTTTTGGGTTTATAGATATTCTTTAAATATTCTCAATACTAACTCTTTATCAGTTGTGTATATTCCAAGATCTTATCCCAGCTTGGAACTTGTCTTTTTACTCATTTTAAGGTGTCATTTGATGAACACAAGTTCTTACTTTTAACCTAGGTAAATTTATCAATATTTTATTTTATGCCTTTTCATTGTTTTCTTTAAAAACGCTTCCCCACTCCAAGGTCTAAAAGAGATTTGCTCTTAAAGTCCTTAATCTAGCTGCATTGATTTTTATGTTTAGTGATGTAGGGTCCTATGTTCATCTTTTTCCATATGGATAATCATTTCTTTCCTGTTCCATTTATTGAACAGTTCCTTCATTCCCCAATGATCTAACATGCCATCTCTTTCATACATTGACGTTCCAAACATGTATGGTTCTGCCCTTGGACTCTATTTTATTCCACTGAACAATATGGTTGTTCCTCTATGCTTTCTAAAAGCACTGTAAGCTTCATAATAAATCCTCATATCTGGTAGGGCAAATCTCACCTTCCTCCTCTTTTCCTTTGCAAGTGACCTGGCTATTCTTGGCCTTTTAGTCTCACATACATTTTAGAACTAGCTTATTAAGTTTCATGATAAACTCTGTCATGATTTTGTTTGGAACTGTCATTGAATCTACAGATCCATTTGGGAAGAACTGTCAACTTTACAATATTGGCTTCCTATCAATGAACATGGCATTTCTCCACTTAGGTCTTCTTCAATGTCTCTTAATAATGTCTTTTTTTTTCTTTTCTTGTTCTCAAGTCTTCAGTTTGATAATGTCTCTTAATAATGTTTTATAGTTTTCCCTGTAGAGGTCTTGGGCATCTTTTGTTAAGATTCATTCCTAAGTCCTTCATATTCTCTGATATTATTATAAGTGTTGTTTTCTTTTTATTTAATTATACTTTCTAGTTGTCTGTTGCTGGCATATAGAAATGCAATTCATTCTGTATATTAACCTTACATCCAACCATTTGTTAAACTCTCCTCTTACTTATAATTCATCTGAAGATTCTTTGGGATTTTTCTATGTAAACAATCATATTATTCACAAAAAATGACACGGTTATATCCTCCTTTCCAATTCTTATGCTTCTAATTTCTTTTTCTTGTCTTACTGTGCTGGTCCTCTGATACAATGTTTCAAATATTGGTCCTCAGAATTCCAAGATTCTGGAAGTGCTTCTGGGGTTCTGTAAATATCTGCCCCAGTGTCATTTAAAAAGTTACCTACTTAAAAGTTTATAAGGCTTTAAAGAATCCAAACTTCAATTTGATCTTAGTATTGCTGTATTATTAGCTTATTCTTCTGGTTCTTCCTGGTACTTTGCTTTCTTTTCCCTAATTTTATATTCATTTCCCCATGCCAACCTGATGTCTTTCATTATCCTTTTCTGTTATTCATTCTCAGAAACCTGGGTCCACATAACACAGGAGGCAAACTTGCAAACTAGGCAACACTGTCTTATAAAAATGCTTTTCTAACTACCAAAATGCCACATTCCTCATGGGGCAGTGATAAATAGATGAATTTAACTATGTCCTCCAGTGGATAAAATATCTGTACCAAAATATCGATTACGAAAAAACACTGGAAAGATTGATTCTTTGAAGTTGGAGATATAGCTGAGTTTGAGGCTGACTTGCATATATATTTGGAACTTTAGACAACCATGATTATACCAATAAAACTAATATCAAACCATTATTTATACTCTATTTTTCATTAGGAATAGTCACTTATACTTTCCTACTTGAGGTTAAGAAAAAAAAAGGAATAGTCACGTAATGAAAATTAATCACCAAAATATAATTTTGGTAGTAAGAAAGAAAGAAAAGATCTAATCATGGAAACTGACCTCAATGCTAACAACATACCTGCTACCACTCATTACATAACCTGAGCATTCAAATGATGCAATTTCTTCACTTGTCAAGCCAATTTCACCTCTTCGTGGGATACGTTTTCCAGCTTTTACATATTCAGCCATAGCTGCACCTTCACCCGGTAACAGAGCATGGCCATAGCTACAAAGTAATTCAGAATTCAGAAAAGGCCCATTAAACCATCTCAATATAAAAAGCACATCATCTAAAGAGAGCACAAGAAAACATTTTCTCCCAGACAAGATTAGAAGTAACGGTGCTCAGCAGTAGTGTTTTGGGAAGCCCAATGTGAATTACTTCATTTTAATTAGTGAACATTACACTATGACCGATATAACTAACCTAGAAATGCAGAAATATTTTGGAAGAACAAAAGAAGTGATGTTAGTAAGTGCAGATTTGTGGTTTACAATTATGGATTAATTTACCCCTATAGGTATTGCCATTACTGGTTCTGCTTCCAGTTGATTCCCTTTTTCCCTCAAAAAAATCTAAAGTAAAGAAATAATATATCTCAAATTAACATACTTTTTAGACTTATAGCCAAAACTAATGCTATATAGTGACAATTATCAATGAACTTTCCTTCAAAGGATTTTAAAAGCTACCATCCCTTTATTCAACTCAGTGAATGTTTCTTATGTACCTATTAAATCCAAAGCTTGTAATACAAAAATAATCTGTCCTTGTGGAGTTTACATATTAATAAGAATGTAACTGTAATACAAGGTAAAATATATTGCATAAAAGAAATAGAAAATGCTGTGAGGATTAAAGAGGGATAGAAATCACATCTCCTTGTGGAGGGGAAGTATTGGGAATGAGCATATGCCCATCCTTTTGAAAAGGGCTTTAAAGGATGGTAAGGATTTTAATATGAAGAAATTGGGGGTAGGAAAGAAAACAGAGGGCAGAGAAAAGAAGGGAAGGCATGTTGGGGGAAGAAACAAGCTGAACAAGGCCCAAAAGTGGGAAAGTGCACAATCATTTGGAGCCTGAGGTATAAATAAGGGAACAGAGGGAGATAAACTTGGCAAGGTAAGTTAGAAGCATACTTTTTGGAAGGTACTTTATGCACTACTACTTACTTCAAAGGTTTATCATCTTGAGAGGCAAGTGTTTTTGGAGCCTCTGGGCCAATCAAATCTGAGGGTTCTTCAGCCTCTGCATGAAAGATGTTCAGAAACACATTTACACTTTGACTAATCAGTTACTTTAATGTTTCATCTGTTCTGAGTTAAAGTCTATCAGAAGAACCTACTTGATCGATCCTTCCAGGGATTCTCCAGAAACTCTTCTTGAGAATCTTTAGAACTTGAATCACTGGATTCTTTTCTGCTCTTCCTAGACTTCTTTTTCTTGTATTTCTTCCTGTGGGGATTATAATTTGATACAAATTCATTTAATATTCCCATGTTAAAGGGCATGGGAATATTAAGGCAATGAAAGGTAAGACATTAAAATGACCTGAATTCCCAGCTTATTCAAACTTGCTAGAGAATAATTTTAATTAAAAAATCTTCTAACTTATTTAGCCAAATCGTTTCAACTATAAAAAAGATCACTGAAGGGAACCATGAAATATAGTTCTCATGTTGTATAAAAACAACATAAATAAAACAGCATAAAAATGACTCATCAATTTGAGCATTAATAATAATTTAAAGTACAATAAATTAAAATACATCAAATATGTTTAAATCCATGGGTTCATAATGATATTAAAAAAATCTTGGCCGGGCGCGGTGGCTCACGCCTGTAATCCTAGCACTCTGGGAGGCCGAGGCGGGCGGATTGTTTGAGCTTAGGAGTTCAAGACCAGCCTGAGCAAGAGCGAGACCCCGTCTCTACTAAAAATAGAAAGAAATTATATGGACAGCTAAAAAAATATATATATATAGAAAAATTAGCCGGGCATGGTGGCACATGCCTGTAGTCCCAGCTACTCGGGAGGCTGAGGCAGAAGGATCGCTTGAGCCCAGGAGTTTGAGGTTGCTGTGAGCTAAGCTGACGCCATGGCACTCACTCTAGCCTGGGCAACGGAGTGAGACTCTGTCTCAAAAAAAAAAAAAAAAAAAAAATCCAACCCATTATTTTGAAAACAACAACAAAATCAATTATCCTGACTTCACTATACAAACTGTATTTCAGGGTATCTAAATAGTTGATGAGGGTAAGCTTATCTTATAGAATTATCCTACCTAATAAATGAAGAAGGAAAGCCAGAATTAGACTTTCACCATTTTGCAATCCCTAATGAAATAATGGATCTAGGCAATGACTATCAATGGCTGCTACTGTGATAAAAAGAGACAACCAGACATTTATTTGCCTCCTGATGGAAGTACACAGTACCACCTATGAAGTATTCCTGCCCAAAACTCAAATCTGAACATTGTCAAGCCTCTAGACCTATCAATCTACTGGAAATACAGAGGACAGAAGAACATGCTAAAGGATACCATAAGAATACAATCATGCAATTTATTAGGTGTAATAAATATTCTAGTATTGTGGTTATTGTTTTATAAAAACAAAAGAATGAAGGCTGGGCAAGGTGGCTCATGCCTGTAACTCCAGCACTTTGGGAGGCCAAGGTGGGAGGATTGCTTGAGCCCAGGAGTCCGAGGTTACAGCGAGCTATGATTGTGCCACTGCACTCTAGCCTGGGTGACAGAGCGAGACCCTGTCTGTTAAAAAAAAGAAAGAAAGAAAGAAAGAAAGAATGCCTATCTTTTAGAGAAAGGTGCTGAATTCTTTATAGATGGAATAATATCTGAGATTGGTTCCAAAATAAATGGGGGGGGGATGATGGAGACGGCCTATGAGTTGATAATTGTCCAAATTGGGTGATGGGTACATGGGGGATCATTATACTACTTTATGTAATTTTCTATATATTTGAACTTTTCTACAATAAAAATTAAACAAAACTGACGATCTGTGTTTCTTCTTCCTTTCCTTCTTCTTGGCTTTCTTTGCCCTCCTTTTTGTATCTTCATCTGAAAATTAAAGCACATTATTAATTGAGAAAAAAAATTAAACTAAAACCCCAATACTTTTGAGTAGATAAATATCCTACTGCTGTCCCATTTTTTGTTACAGAGAAATTAATTCATTGAAACATTTCTTCCTATTTATCAGAAAGTGTACTAGGCATTGGGGACACAAAAATTAAAGGTACACTAGATATTAGGTGATAATAGGGTATTATTATTAATTTTATTGTGTGACACAGTGTTGTGCTTAAGTAGGAAACTGCCTTTTATTTTGTAGAGATGCATACAGAAATATTTAGGCTGAAAGTGTGGTGATATTTATAACTTACTTAGAATAACTCAGAAAAAAAACTCATCCTTGAAGCAAATATGTCAAAATTTAGCAACTGTTAAATCTGGGTGATAAGCATATGGTATTAATTATACTGTTCTCTTGACTTTTCTGAATATTTGAAGATTTTCATGATAAAAAGGGGAAAAAAACTGTATGTGTTGGAGAGGGGAAGGAGAATGCTTTCCAGGAGCTCAGTCTAATGAAGGAGACTTTATCTTTACTGAAGAGATAAATACAATCTGGAATGACAGAGGGAAGCTTGGGGTGCTCTGGACATACAGAGGAGTCTCAAAATCAGATTGCTTTGGAGAGGGTGGTTGAGGAATGGTTAAACAGGAAAAGGTGATTTTTAACCTAATTCTTTTTAAAATCAGTTGATTACAAAAGTAATGCTGGCCTATTGTTGCAATGAGTAAGCTAAGCTGGATGGATGGGACAGGCTGGCATTAGGCAGAGGGATTTTCTGTACCAAGTAACACAGTCAAGAGAAAGAACATGGAATACTGAGGAGACAGAAAGTAGCTGTTAGGCTACAGAGGATAGTACAAGACAGAGTGACAGGGTATATGTGATTAGAGAGAGATCAATCAGGGTCTGAACTTTACCCTGAAGGCTATGGAGAGCTATTGAAGGATTTTAAGTAGGGGTCTAAAAGTTTTGTTTTCCAGTAGTGAAGAGAAGTGATATTGGGGGCCAAGGAACCCAGGCAATATCAGAGCAAAGGGAGCTTTTGTGTTATGCGCTCATTCATAGGAGGCACCTTCTGGTCAATCATCAGTGGAGACATCACAAAAACGTGGCTTTTTGTGATGTACCACCCCAAAAGGGGTGCCTTGCATCAATCAGCAGCCAGCCTGAACAGAGTACTTTATGGCATGTCTCCATAATTTTTGAAAATTGTACAGACATGCCCATTGGGCATGAGAATTACACATAAGAGCCCTTCCACTGGGCTGATGCAGCCAGTAAGGCTTACTTTGGTGCAGCCCAAACCCCTGACTTGGTCTGGTACCACATGACTTGTAAAACTATGCACAACCCACCTAGAGTCAGGCTGCTTAGGTTTGAATCCCAACTGCCTGAGCTTGGGTGAGATACTTATCACCTGTTCTGTGCCTCTATTTCTTCATCTATAAGATGTACTCTACAGATATTATATGGATTAAATGGCAATAATGAAGATAAAGCACTTATCAGGATGCCTAGCACAAAGTCAGCAAGCGTTCAAAAACTCTTCACTATTACTATTGTTTTTTAAGAAATGTCTTCTAAAATAAGTTTTAAGAAGTAAAACTAGGCCGGGTGCGGTGGCACACACTTGATCCCAGCTCCTCCAGAGGCTGAGACAGGAGGATTGCTTGAGCCCAGGAGTTGGAGGCTGCAGTGAGCTATGATGACACCACTGCACTCCCACCCAGGCAACAGAGCAAGATTCCTATCTCAAAAAAAAAAAAAAAAAAAGAAGTAAAACTAGTTTTGAGGCAAGGCTTGCAGAATAACATTGGCTTTCTTACCACTAGAGTCTGTTTCAGAATCAGAGTCACTGTCGCTATCTTCAGAATACTTCTTGTGTTTTCTTTTAGATGATTTTTTCTTTCTCCTTTTCTTGGACCTTTCTTTTGAATGACTAGGCTTTTTCTTCTTTTTTTCTTCTATAGAAAATACAAATAAAAAACTTCTAAAAAAGTATTTCTGAACATCAATTTTATTCTATTTGAAATACTGAAAAGGAATAGATGATGAGCAATTTGAGTAAATGCAAAGCCTAATGTTCAACTATTTATAAATTTATTTTTTAAACTTCTCAATAAAATACCTCTGTATTTAAAAAAATACCTTCTGAAGAAGAAGCTGAAGAAGTACTTTTCTTTGGTTCTTCATCTTCTACTGGTGTATGTTCGTCAGAGCTGAATTTAAAGAAAATGGTCATAAGGATTAGAAAAGTGATGAGATATAGAACACATAGTGTAAAAATATGGACTTAAACTTTTTCAGTAACAGCATTGATTGTCCAAGAACCATTAAAAGCAAGCACTGGACTACTTTCGTAAGACTGGAATTCAAGGGTCTACCACCTTCATAATAAAAAGATAAATTACATTTGCATAATGCTTTAGCGTTTACAGAGTGCTATTCAAACAAAGCAGCATGGAGGATTTATATTTTCAGAAGAAACTACAGGGCAAAAATAGACAAACAGGAATCATAAAGAAAGATGAAAGAAACTAGATATAAGAAGGCTGAGGGAAGACTTCATAATTTTATTCTAAGTGTGTAAAGGACATATTAGAGCAACTGTTCTGTCTCCTCAGAGCAAGAACCCAACAAACTAGTCTAAAGAGATTTCTTTTTGTTGCAGAGAATTCTGAAAATGAGTATTAGTAAAGTTCTACGATAGTTTAGAAAAGGAGTTTCCATATCATATAATCTTTTCCTCTGAAGAGCACACCTGGAATAACTTAGGTATTGTCTAGAAAATCATTTTTAGAGTTTCTTCCAACTCTAATTCCATGAATTCAGGCTCCTTGAACATTTTCCAAAGGTATCTATAAGAACAAGTTTCAGATAATAACGCTTCATCATTGTGTCACAAATTACAGGTTTACCTGTCAAGCACATTGTCTCAACTCAACCTAAAGCAGACATAGAAATAGAAGAAGAAACTTATGAGTAGCACCAAAAGAAATAAGCAAAAAGAAAAAGCAATAAGCATTCAGATAGTATTATATATAGGAAAATCAACTAAACAAAACCACTCATTTTTAAATATCCCTTTATAATGCTAATACCTGGCATGCAATCTGCTACTGGGTTAGTTGAGAAAATAAATTAAAAACATTTATAATATAAATGTACTATTTGTTTTAACACTGAAACTTTCTATGAATAGGAAATTAGCACCCTATGAATTATAATTTAAAATCTACTAACATCTACTAGCAACATGTCTTAATACTTAGATATATTCCATATTTTTAAAACCTAAGGGGTTAAAGAGCATAAATCACAAAAAAGAAGAAAAACGGGAGATATAGTAATACTTAAAGTTCTTCACGTAACAAAAGTTTTTACAACACACTCAGGATTTAAACAAATGTCATAACATATTTTAAGTATTTTTTAACCACTTACTCTGGTTCAGGATTCTTTGGAGAAAGTCCCCATACTTCAGGAGCTCCCAGCTCTCCAATCCTCTCTCTCTCACTTAATCTCCTAGAAGATATAGACAGGTAAATTATAACTCAATGGCTGAATTGTTTCCTAAATATATAATCAAATTCAACAGGAGTCCTGTCAAGTTCTATTTTCCCTTAATATTTTAAACATTAATAAAAACTTGGTTTAAATGTAAACTCATCACTTAGGATTTGATGTTCTCATAATACTATCAAATGATACAGACTGCAGAAATGATTGATAGCTTGGGACTGTCAAGTGCATCCCTTCTGCCAAATGAATGACATAGCTTCTAATTGCTCATCTCAACATCTGTAATATATATATATTTTTTTTGAGACAGAGTCTCGCTTTGTTGCCCGGGCTAGAGTGAGTGCTGTGGTGTCAGCCTAGCTCACAGCAACCTCAAACTCCTGGGCTTAAGCAATCCTCCTGCCTCAGCCTCCCGAGTAGCTGGGACTACAGGTATGCGCCACCATGCCCGGCTAATTTTTTTTCTATATATATTTTTAGTTGGCCAGATAATTTCTTTCTATTTTTAGTAGAGACGGGGTCTCGCTCTTGCTCAGGCTGGTTTCGAACTCCTGACCTCGAGCAATCCACCCGCCTCGGCCTCCCAGAGTGCTAGGATTACAGGCGTGAGCCACCACGCCCGGCCAACATCTGTAATATTTCACAGAAACAGTTATACATTTGGAAATAACTTCATTTGTTTATACACATTTATGAAAGTAAAGAGAGGTCTCCTTTGATCTGGTCAAACCTTCAGTTTTCAGAAACCCGGGAATTATTGAAGGATGCATTCGAAGTAGAAAAGAGAGTTCTGAAAATGAAAGAAAAGTTTTACTTGACAAAAATTGTATACTCAATGAGATACAGAATTTGTTCCCTGTTTTCCTTTTAGTTCCTTTTTGGAAAAGCCGTACATTCTCTACTCTTTGGAGGGCACTAAAATCTTTTTCTTCTTTTGTTTTATAATGTTTGTGGTTTCTTCTGTTTTAATTTTTGCTATTATTTATAAACTAAAAAACAAAACAAAAAATTAAGGCTCTTCTGTCACACTACAAGAAAAAAAAATTAAGGCTCAATTTCTCAAAGTTTTGCTGCTTATGATTCCATTTGTTTTTTTTAATTTACAAAATAAACATAATTGATTTGTTTGAATAAATTATTTTCTACTTTTTTTTTTAAGAGACAGGGTCTCCCTCTGTCACCCAGGCTGGAATGCAGTGATCATAGCTGACTGTAACCTCAAACTCCTGGGCTCAAGTGATCCTCCTGCCTCAGGCTCCCTAGTAGCTAGGACTACAGGCACTCACCACCATGCCTAATTTTTAAATTATTTTGTAGAGAGCCCAGGCTGGTCTCAAACTCCTAGTCTCAAGCAATCCTCCCACAGTGCTGGGATTACAGGCATAAGCCACCACACCCTGCCAATTTTCTACTCCTTTGTTCAGGGGAAAAGGTAGGATAACTACGCAGAGTCAGACTCAAAGGGTTTCCCACTTGAAGAAACAATCTAAAAGGGGACATACTTATAAATGTATTTGGAATTGATGCATATAGGGGGAAGAATGCCCACCAGACTGTAAAGAACACTAAGTCCTGTTCTCATACCAGTTCCCACTAGGCTTCATCTGTATTGTTAAGCTGAATTATTTATCTTCTAAACGTACATATACAGATTTCATCCAAGCAGTTCTGACATCTTTTGGTGAAGATTCTCCAATCAGAAGCCATTTGCTTTTTGATTGACATAGCCTGTGAGTATCTTTCTGAAAAACTGAACTTGGAGAGATGTGTCTCCAACACGAACTCAGGACTGTTTTTACTGTTTCTGCTCCTGTGCATGAAGCACTAATGGCTAACACTTATGGAATATTTATTATGTTCTAGGCATTAAATTATTATAACCCTAAAAACCTTGGTACTAATTTTATCCCCTTTTTAATGGTGAGGAAATGAAGCTCAGAGAGGTTAAGTTACTTGTCCAAGGTCACACTGCTATTAAGTGACAAGAGCTTCAAACTCAGGCAGTCTGATTCTGGAGCATGTCTTTTTCATCACTATAATTTATTATCTCTCACTGATGGAAGTAAAAGAATCATGAAGACATATCCCAAATGTTGAAACTTTAACCTGCCCCTCAATGCCTGTAATATTTCTAAAGTTCTTGTTTTTTAAAAATATATAGTGCATGTAAATCACTTAGTACAGTGCCTGACACATAATTTAACAGTTAATAAACTTTAGATATTAAGACTTACACAGCAATAATTATAAGCCTTTTCCTTTCTTCTTCTTAAACTATTTATTTTTCCACTCCAATATTCACTCTCATTAGAGGAGATCTGATCTCATCCTTGTGTCATTTTTCATCAAGATTGAGATCATTTTTAACAAGACCTTTCTCAAAGTAGCCTCATTCACAGCTTAGCAGATCGCTCTTCCTACATTTATGTAGTTATCTTGTCTGAGAAAATGGTTTTCCTCCTCTCCAATTTAAACCCTTAATTTCAACCCTTCCCAATTCCCTACAAAACATTTTCACTTACATAGCCTGTTATCTCAAACCTGTCTGTTCCTTCCTTCAACAAGCAATGGTTGCACGCTTACAAAGTGTTAGGCACTGCGAATTCTGTGATCAATAAAATAGGGCTCCTCCTTTCCACGAGTTCAGTCTAGTGGGGAATAAAAATATGTTTACGAATTACAACGACACAACCAAGTAAATGCTACAATTCCGGCAGGTCTGAGGCTCTTGGCCATGTCCGCTAACAAACCAGGAGGCGGAGAGGGATTGTAGGAGACTAAGGCACTGTAAGAAGGGGCCCGAGGATGAGAGAAAATGTAAGAGAAAAGGACGAATAAAGGGTTGTCGTGGGTGGATTAAAGAAAGGCATGAAAATGGGCGCAGGGCAGGCAGAGTGAGCGAAACGCAAATAGTAAGAAGCGGAATGAACAATAAATCAGACTCCAAAGGCAGATGGGCTCGTACACGAGAAGGTGCGGCCGTCTCACTCACTTCTGCCGCAGGCTCTCCTCCCTCTCCTTGTCGAGAAGGCTAGGCCATGGCTTGTCGCTCCCATAGGGGCGAGAGTAGCCGCCATAATAGGCGGACGAGGAGGCAGAAGCGAAGGTGGTGCCGCGCGGTGCAGAGGGCCGCTCTCGAGAACGCGACCGCGAGCGGGAGCGGTAGGACTGGTTTCGGGAGCCTTGGCTAAGACCACCCAGGTGATGGCTCAGGCCATTCCTGTCCCCGGACCGACAGCAAGAGTGCGAACGCGAGCGGCGGCTCCGTGGAGAGCGAGCAGATTTGCTGGGCTTGGGACTCCTCGACGAACTGCGACGTTTTCCACTGGAGCCCAAGGCCTCCCCCTCCGGGCTGCGCGAGCCGGATACCGGAGCCATGGCTACTCCCAGGCTCCTGAAGCTGCGGAAGAAGGGGGCGCTCTCGCGAGCCTTGGGAAGATCTCGGTTGCTTTGGTTCCCAGATCCTGCCGCCGCGCAACCACCTGAACCTAACGAAACCTTGGAAACAGTTCCGGGTACGTCAGCAAATCCCTTCGCCGAACCTAGGCGGTCCTCGCCGACGGAAAGCGATATGTGTATCGGCATAAATAAGCCGGTGAGACAACCGGGTTCGTATATCCCTCCAGTTCCGAGTGAGGCTCTTCGAGTCTAACCTGGATAGGAGACCACGTCCTTTCTCAGCCTCGTACTTGAAATATCTGAAGGGAAGGACGACGGAACACGGAACACAGGATACATTTCACTGAGTGGCCGTATGAACAACACAGTTAGTTCTGCTTGTGTTTTGTGTACTTTCTGTTTGTAATTATATATATTTGTATATGTTATGTACAGAAGTATAAATTATATAATTTCGTTTTTCTTTTTCTTTCCCATCCCAAGCAATATAAGGAGTTTATCGTGATTGGTAGAGAGCTATAAACTAAGCCCCATATTGCCCAGTTAGCTTAGAAGGCACAAATTCTTATGTTGAGGACTTGAGCCTGATAAACTCCAGTTATGTTCACAGCCCAGAGAAAAACTGCATACTTATCCCCCAGCCACCCATCTCCACCAGTATGCTCCAGAACAATGAACTTGTGATCTCATCTTTGTCTAGCCCGCTAAACTAGTCCCGTCATATACTAGTCCAACAATATATGGTTAATGATCGGTATTTCTATTCATTTTTACTGTTTTTATTTTATTTAGTTATTTATTTACTTATTTTGAGACAGGGTCTCCCTCTGTTGCCTGGGCTAGAGTGCGGTGGCCTCATGAGAGCTCAGTGCAACCTCAAATTCCTGGCCTCAAGCAATCCTCCTACCTTGGCCTCCCAAAGTAGTAGGATTACAGGTGTGAGCCACTGTACCTGGCCCTGTTTTTAAATGAGAGACCATTCTGACACTAATTCTGCTAATTTGGATTTTTGAAGGCACATAGGTTTGCTGTGGAAATTCCAAATCTAGTCTACCAGTACTTGGTGGCCTCTGGGATTTTCCTAAGAAGTAACTTAACAGACTGCGAAAAACAATGCCAATTGGTTATGAGACATCTCCTTTTTTGAGATTTGAGGTAAAGATGTATTACATAATGTTAAATGGAAAAAGCAGGCCACACTATTGAATATCTTCTATGTAAAACCAATTGGTCATGGGAAAGGTCCAAACCTGAATTGAATAAGACAAATTATGTGATTTGTGATGGGGATTTGGGGAAATTTTAATAAGAAAGTTTTGAATGGAAAAACTACGCTCTAACTTTTGTGACACCAGGCTGTATACCTTTACATCAATTGTTTATAAAGCCAAGTTTGCAACGGTGATTAATCTACCTGCCCCATGACTGGTGGGTGCATTCCTTAGTTTTAAAGAGAAAACCCCTACCCCTACCTCTGATTGGCATGATGCTGTAATTGCTCAGTTTCCTGGGAATAGCCTGTGTTTCTTGGACTGGAAGTGAGGGGAAGCCAGAGCTCATAGGCAGGTTGCAAGCAGTCTGTGGGATTGGGCTTGTAGAGTTTGGGTCTGATGGAAGTCCAGCCCAGCCCAGCCCAGACAAGGAATCACATACACTTACACTGATCCATTTTTTATAGGAATTAAATCATTTTTGTGTTATGGGTTATGGGGGTATTCGGCTTCCATTCACTACCCCCCTGCAATCTGAGACTGCAAGCTGCCCAGGCAGGTGCATGGCTGACACTGAGAGAGCCCATGCAGGGATCTGGGTTGTGGAAATGGGGTTTGAGGGAGTAGGGGTTAAAAGGACTCTTTTGTAGTCTGTATCCATTTGAATTATTAGGTGCTTTGCAATTATGCAATTGTTTAAGAGATTGAAAGAGTAAAACAGTTTTTAATCACTAATCTCTTTTTTTTTTTTTGAGACAGAGTCTCACTCTGTTGCCCAGGCTAGAGTGCCGTGGCATCAGCCTAGCTCACAGCAACCTCAAACTCCTGGGTTCACACGATCCTCCTGCCTCAGCCTCCAGAGTAGCTGGGACTACAGGCATGCGCCACCATGCCTGGCTAAATTTTTCTATATATTTTTAGTTGTCCAGCTAATTTGTTTCTATTTTTAGTAGAGATGGGGTCTCACTCTTGCTCAGGCTGGTCTTGAACTCCTGAGCTCAAACGGTCCTCCCGCCTCAGCCTCCCAGAGTGCTAGGACTACAGGCATGAGCCACTGTGCCTGGCCCTGAACTACATAATTTAAAAAAATAATTTTCTTCGACTATGATCCCTGATAACTCTACTGGGGTGCTGGCTTTGTCGGTTCCTCTAACATAGCTTATCAGGATTTATTCTCTAATAATGAATTGCTACTACTTCTGTAGGAAGGAGTTTGATGATATTAGGCCTCTAGATGTATGGAAAATTTCCCAAACTCTTGGGTCAGCCTATTTGAATTTCACATCGGAAAGACTGTCATAAATGGATAATTGTTTGTAATTTGACCACACTGAGAGAAACTGTCTGCCAACAGGTAGAAATGTGACTGGAGCTTGTGGGAGTGTTCAGATGACCAAAAGAAGCACAGGATGAAATAGTGATGTGACCATTCCAGGATATATTCGAGCTAAAGATCATGTGTATGTGCATGTGTGAGCACATAAAAGCTAGAGAGAGGAAACATCCAATAAAGCAGTGTCCAGCACTTGACTTGGATGGAGAATTGGAATGCTCTACTGCCCACCAGGCCCCTAGGGGAGTCGGATGTTAGCTGAGGGGGTATTAGGCAGCTCCAAAATGTGGCCAGCAATCCATATCCTGAAGCACAACCAATGGTTGTAGTGGCACATATTCCAGATACAACGGAATAACTACCAATTCACATCTACATGTGAAACGGCAGAAAAGAGAAAGAAGGTTGACAGAGATAAGAAAGATGCAGCCCTCTGCTCCTACATCACATAACTCCAATTTACTGACATTCCTTATTTGCAGAATTTAGAGCACAAAACTTTTGTTGTGCTGATATTAAAAAATAAATGTGTTGCACATTTGCTGTTCCTTTAAGGGCAAATGTTAAATATGGAACTGTGGCATTGATTCCCTCCAGCGATTTTCTTGGGCTGCCGCCTTCTTTTCCTCTTCCTCCCTCTCTTCCTCACCTCACCCTCCCTTCTTTAGCTTTAAAAATGAAAGAACAGGACTTCCTCAGAATGCAGTTTTGCAAAATTTAAGTAAACACTATGTGAAGAACTTTTATATCTATTATCACATAAACCACACCAATAAACCAAAAATCTAAAGTAGGTACACACTGAAAACACGGGATTCAATGAGTAGAGCTGCTAGCCATATTCATGCTTTGATCTTGTATTGCTTTTTTTTGAAATTATTTATTTATTTATTTATTTATTTTTGTTGAGACGAGATCTTACTATGTTGCTCTGGCTGGTCTCAAGCCATCGTCCTGCCTTGGACTGCCAAAGTGCTAAGATTACAGGCATGAGTGATAGGACGACCTTGCTAATAAATGACTAATAAGGGGAAAAATAAATGATCTCGCCTGCAGTCTTTAAGTAATGACATGTACCTTAACTCCTGCTAAGTAAGGAGGAGTATCTCAACTCACTGACTCTAAGAACTGATGGCAGAGACATTAACCCTAAACTCGCTGTTCTTGAGATTAACTACCTGTCTTTTAAGATACTTTATAGCTTGCTGAGAGTGTTTACACAGCAATTAAAAGGAGCTGAGCAGACAAAAGAAAAGTGTAAATTCTCCTTCACATTTGCCAGACAAGTTTTTCTATATTTCAGAGATAAGCAAGTCTCCAGAACCAGGAAAAAGAAGGAAAAGCGGCCAGCAGCTGCAGCTGTCTTCTGTTACCAGTCTACAGCCAAGGAAAAAGGGAGAAACCCAAAGCGGCAATTTCACCGTTGTCTCCTGCTAACTGGGCTACAGTCATAAATTTCCCTCTACCCCTCCTCAGACTTTCCCTAATAAAGAATCAGAGCCGTTTGGCCTCAGAGCCAACACTCCTTTGTCACTTCCTTGTGTTGAGCCCTTTCTTATTAGGAGAAAGTAAAATAAAACTTTGTACATCTTTCTTTCTCAATCTCTGTGTGAGAAATCTTTCTCCATCCTCACTGTGAGCACCTAGTGAGTTCACCACCCTCACATGAGCCACCCACACCCAACCTTGTATTGCATGGATCTATTTCTGAGCTCTCTATTATGTTTCACTGATCTGTTTGTCTATTCTTTCACCAATACCACCACTCCCACCTAGTTGTGGTGTATAACTTTTTGTATATATTGTTGGATTGGATCTGCTAATATTTTATTAAGGATTTGTATGTCTATGTTCATGAGAGATATTCATCTGTAGTTTTCTTTTCTTGTATTTGTCTGATTTTGGTATTTGGATAATTCTGACCTCATTGAATGAGTTAGAAAGTATTCCCTCTGCTTCTATTTTCTAAAACAGATTGTAGAGAATTGGTATCATTTCTTCCTTAAATGTTTGGTAGAATTCCCCAGTGAAACTATCTGGGCCTGGTGCTTTCTGTTTTGGAAGGTTAGTAATTATTGATTCAATCTTAAAAAGACATATAGACCTATTCATTTTTTTCTTAATTTTTTGTCTTTTTTCTTTTCTCACATCTCTCACTTTAAATCAAAAGCTACATATAGACCTATTTGGATTGTCTGTTTCTCCTTGTGTGAGTTTTAGTAGATTGTGTCATTCAAGGAATTGGTCCATTGCATCTAAGTGGTCAAATTTGTGGCCATAGAGTTGTTCGTATTATTCCTTTATTTTAATGTCTATAGGATCAGTAGTAATGACACCTCTTATTTCTGATATTAAAAATTTGTGTCTTTCTCTCTCTTTTTCTCAATTACCCTGGCTGGATATTTATCAATTATATTGATCTTTTCAAAGAATCAACTTTTGGTTTTTTTGATTTTCTCTATTGTTTTTCAGTTTTCTAATTCCTTGATTTTTTTCTATGGTTTTTATTATATCTTTTCATCTACTTACTTTGGATTTAATTTGCTCTTCTTTCTCTAGTTAAGGTGGAAGCTTAGATCATTAATTTTAGATATTTCTTCTTTTCTAATATATGCATTAAATGCTATTAATATCCCTCTATACATTGCTTTCCTCACAAATTTTGACAAGTTGTATTTTCATTTGCTTATAGTTAAAAATGTTTTTCAAATTCTTTTGAGATTTCTTCTTTGTTCTGTGTCTTGTTTAGAAATGTGTCTTATGGCCCCAAATGTGGTCTATCTTGGTTTATGTTCCATGTGAGCTTGAGAAGAATGTGTATTCTGCTGTCATTCTAGAAATGTCAATTAGATATAGTTTATTGATGGTGCTGTTAGTTCAACTATGTCCTTATTGATTTTCTGCCTGCTGGATTTGTCAATTACTGATAGAAGTGTATTGAAGTCTCCAAGTACAATAGTGGGTTTATATATTCTCCTTGCAGTTCTGTCAGTTTTTGCCTCATGTATTTTGATACACTGTTGTTAGGCACATACACTTTAAGGATTGTTATGTCTTCTGGAGAATTGACTCCTTTCTCATTATGTAATGTCCCTCTTTATCCCTGATAAATTTCCTTCCTTGAAAGTCTGTTTTGTCTGAAATTAATATATTAATAGCTACTTCAGCTTTCTTTTGATTAGTGTTAGCATGGCACAATCTTTCTCCATCCCTTTACTTTTATTTTTTCTTTGAGACACGGTCTTGCTCTGTCACCCAGGCTAGAGTACAGTGGTGTCATCATAGATTACTGCAACCTCAAATTCCTGGCTGGGCTCAAGCAATCTTCCTGCCTCAGCCTCCCGAGTAGTTGGGACTACAGGCACATGCCACCACCCCCGGCTAATTTTTTCTATTTTTAGTAGAGATGAGGGGTCTCACTTTTGCTCATGCAGGTCTTGAACTCCTGAGCTGAAGGGATCTCCTGTCTCTGCCTCCCAGAGTGCTAGGACTACAGGTGTGAGCCACTGTACCCTGCCAGTGTAGTTATTCTAAATTCCCAATCTATTCTAAAATTTGTGCCATATTTGAGTTTGGATTCTGATGCTTGCTTTGTTTCTTCAGAGTATGTTTTTTGACTTTTAGCATCCCTTATACTTTTTTGTTGAAAACCATACATGATATACTGAGTAAAAAGAAGTGAAGTAGATAGTTCTTTAGTGTGAGATTTTTATGGTTATTGGGCTAGGAATTAGGCTGTTTACTCTTTCTTGTAGCTTTGGATGTCAGAAGCTAAAATTTCTTCTAGTGTCCTGTCTTTGTGTCCCTTGCTGTGTTTGAGTTTTTCTAGAGGCTTCTTCTTAAATAGGATCTGAGGCATGCAGTCCTTTCAGCTGTAATTCAGCCATAATCCACTTTCACTGTGCAAGAGTCCTACTGATGTGGTGGTAAGGTTGGGAGGAGGGGAAGCATTCTCTAGTCCTTTGATTAGATCTCAGTCTTTTAGTGAACTTGTGTCCCTGGGCTGTGACCTTTACAAATGCTTCTCTGCTTCCCTAACCCTCCGTTTAGGTAAAGACAGGAACACTAGATGGGGCTGGAGTTGAGTATTTCCCTTCCTCCTGGTTGGTTAGGCTTTGGTGAAACCCAAGTTGGTTAGGCTCTGGTAAAATAGTTTCCCTCCAGGGTAGTCATTGGTTAAGGAAAACAGACAGCTCTGGGCATATTTCCAAATAGTTACTTTTCCGCACCCGCTGCTGGAAGCAGGAGGGGATTCCCACCTCCTTCCCTTCACAGGGACAACTTGATAGGTCTTTGGAGATAAAACTCATGAAAGTATGGAGTCCCCTTAAGACTGCCCCTCCCCTCCCCCCTGGGAGTTTTAACTCACTAGCTAGTCCATGCTGAACTTCTAGAAATTCATCAATTACGGTTTAAAGTGTTCCTACTTGTACTGGCTCCACCTGTAGGTTTCTGCTGATGAGCTTCTGCTCCAGGTAAACTGTAATTATCTGTACCTGTCTGTCTGTCTCTAGTTTTCAGGGCAGCAATTTGCTCTGTGACCTCAATTCTCTGATGGATCTAAGAAGAGTTGTTTTTAGTTCAGCATTTTTCTTGTCGTGAGGATGGGAATGATGACTTCTCAGCTCTTTACATTTTGGACTGGAAACCAGAAGTCCCGGTCTTGCTTTATAAAGTGTGAGAGTTCTAGATTTCCATGATATTGTATGCTCATACACTGCTTCACACAGAGAAAAGGACATTGTGTTTTCTTTGAAAAATAACAGCTTAATCCGATCCACTGTTAATTCTTTTTTTTAACAACCACTTTTCATTTTTTTCTTACTGTTTTGTATGTATCTTATATGTTATATGTCACCTTAAATTCTAAGACAGAGAATAAATGGATGAATGAATGAATGGATAACAAAGAACAGTTTAAAGCAGTGAAAGGAAATTAATTTAATTGGTCCAGGTATAAGAACAAATGAGTGATATTTGTTCCATACCTAATGGTGAGCCACGAAGCCAGGCCATGGTGTAATCTGCTTAATTTTTATCCAGAAATATTGCAGGGTGATATATTAAAGTAAATCCTTAATTCACCAGAATGCCCAAGATATGGGGTTAGTTTAATCAATGTTATGATGAACCGAGGATAAACATACAACCTATATTTTTGTGAATTTCCATCTTTTCCATTGAAAAGAAATGTAAAAACATGTATTAATACATTTTCCTCTCAAATTCAAAGTGTTTATTGAATTGAATTGAGTATTTGATTCAATGACTTCCCTTGTAGCCACTTGTCAGCTGTGTGATCTTGGGCATGTTATTTAACCTCTCTCTGTGTTAGTTTCCTTATCTGCAAAATAGCAATAATGGTAATTTATGCATATTGCTTACTTAGCACAGCACTTGGTACACAGTAAGCCCTCAGAACATTTTAGCTATAATTATTATCATATTCATTGTTGTTACATATAAAGTACCACCTAGCTGTATTAGGGGAAAAAATGTAGAAGACTCCATGGGAAACTTCAGGTACTTACTGTGCAGATAAGGGACATAAGAATTACATCACAAAACAATTAAGTTTTAGGCAGGGCATGGTGGCTCACACCTGTAATCCTAGCACTTTGGGAGGCTGAGGTGGGAAGATCAATTGAGGCCAGGAGTTTGAGACAAAACGGTTAAGTTTTAGTGGAAGGCTGTTTGTTATGAGTTTTCTTGCCAAATGAGTGGTCCACATTTCAGGGAGAGGAGACAACAGCTGCGGCAGGCTAGGTTGAAAAGGGAAGGGAAAGGAATGAGGTGGAGTGAGAGGAGAAGGAAAGGGCAAGAGGGAAACAGGCAAGACCTGAATGAATTGGCTAGATGAGGAAGGGGGAACAGGAACAGAATAAGCAAAGCAAAGGTGTAGGATCAGGAACAAACATGGCATGTTTTGGGGATCCTCTGTGAGGTTGTAGTGTTTCAGAGTCATCATTCCAGAGATTAACTTTCATTGCCAGGGGACAGTAGCTGGAAAAGACATTGGCAATTTGGTAGAATGTGTGCTGACTCCTGGGACTTTCTCAAAATGGTTAAACAAACCATTATATGACTCAGTAGAAACAGCAGTGCAGTCTGAATGTTTTTGTCCCCCCCCCAAATTCATATGTTGAAACCTAATCCTCAATGCAATAGTATAAAGATGTGGGGCATTTGGGAAGTGATTAGGTCATGAGCACTCTGCCCTCAGGAATGGGATCAGTGCACTTATAAAAGAGGCCCAAGGGAGCTTGTTTGCCCCTTCTGCCATGTGAAGACACATAGAAGGGACCATCTGTGAGAAACAGGTCCTCACCATACACTGAATCTGCTGGTGCCTTGATCTTGGACTTCCCAGCCTTCAGAACTGTGAGCAGTACATTTCTGTTGTTTATAAATTACCTAGTCTAAGGTGTTTTGTTTTAGTAGCTTGAACAGACCAAGAAAAGCAGCAAGAATAAAAAAGATTTAGATTCAACAAGAAGAAAAAAAAAAGACTCTTTCCTGCCAATATTCCTTTTCCTGCAATAAGTATGCAATCCTATAAATCAAAATTCCTTCCTAGTGTGTGATTCTATTTAATTGAGATACTGATATACAATATTACAAGACTACCGTTTGTAAGGGAGAACAAGCTATGCTTGTGCAAAGGGACTTAAAATGTCAAGGGCGTATTAATAGAGTTATTCAAAACACCATTTGTCTGTTGCCTGTGAATTAAGGTCTTCTCATGGTTCTCAGGGGAAGGAATGATGAGAAAGGAGCAGAGTAAGGTAAACGGACCTTGATTTGTGGCCTTGGCTTTGGTTGCTACTCTTGGACAACCACCTCATGAATATGGGTTCTCGTTCCTTCTCTCTTCACATCCCTATCATTACCAGGCTCCAGGCTGGTGTACAGCCTTCTTGTTTTTTGTTTGGAATTAATGGACTGAACACTTTTTTAAGCTGAGGGTTAAGTGGAGTTTTGAGACTATAGAATGTACTCACCTAGTGAAAGGATAGATCTGGCCATGGAGACCTCAAAAGTCTAAGTCTTTCTGTTAGATAAATAGCAGATGAACCAATTTAACATCTTTCCATATATCTGACTCTCTGTTGGAGTTGAGGTTTTCTTTTTTCTTTCTTTTTTTTTGGAGTTGAGGTTTTGATGTGGTGAGTGGGCCCATAGAATTCACTGGACATTCTTGGAAATTTCTTCTGATTAAAATGAAGAAATAGGACCATCCTGGATGCTTTTTGGGGTGTTGGGCTTGGGGACCTGGGCCAGGGCCAATCACTTTGTGAGATGCTCCCTGCCAGTCCTGATTTTCCCTCCTTCCTACCAAATATTTTATTTTGTTAACACCCCTTAAGGTGATCAGTTGAGTTAAAAGGAGATTAGGTGAGAGAGAAAAAGAAATGACAGCCCTACTGCTTGACCTTGTGATGGGGGCTGTGGAAGGTGATGTTAGAAATTTGTTTGCATATGAACATGAATTCTGTTTTTCCTTCCTGTTATAAAGCCCAGCTGACCAGAGCCATCATCTTGAGCCCCACTGGTTAACACTCAGAGGAAGTACCCCGTGGCCAGTACCCCCTCACCGCACACCTCCTTAGACCTCGACAACATGGCTCAGTCATTGCCTTGGATTTCTTTCTCCCTTGGGTGGTTCCCAACCTCCTTTTCCACTGCTGCTTTAAAAACATCTTTTGTTTCATCCTTTGTTTTCCTTGTTCAAGGGAGAAATGGACGGAGATTATTCCTTGCCTCCATTTTTTTCCCTAAACCCAAATTCTTGGGCCTGGAATAGGAGAAAGTCATGCTCCAAATCTGTAGGTCTCATAGTGGCCCAAATTTTGTCTGGGGACTGTGCTTTGAATGGGTCTAGGCATATCAATTATGGTGCCTATGCCTGAATGCCACCGCTTAAATCTCTTGCATTCCTTGATTGTGAAAGCAAGAGTGTGTGTGAGAGGTATCTTTTGTATTCCTAGAGTCTAAAACATTGGCACGTAAATGTTGAGAATTTAGGCATTCACCGAAAGATCTACCCTTTGCATGGGAGGGATACAGCCTGTTAGTGTGCAGTTGAAAATTAAATTTTCTTTATATCATTGCGCTCAGGGTCCTTGCCCCACAGTTCTGTTCTGATATTTGAGAAGGAGCAAGTATGACATTGATTAAGGCAAACCATAAATTACCAAAGTGAATACTGATTGCATAATGACAGTCTCTAAGCTGTTAGCCTATTTTCCCGTTAATTCAGCACAAGCACAGAGCTGGCTTTTGCTCATGGGTTGTACTGCCAGCTGGCAGACTTGGCTTTGCAAAGAGATTGGGGAAAATGAGGGCTGTTGTAGAGGAAGCACACTCAACCTTTTGTGAGGAGGGTACAAATTGCATCAACCTCTCAAGTCCTGAAAGTGTGGAAACCAGGATACCGAATACCTTTAAGGAAGGTTGCTTACCTTTCCTAGAGGTGTAATGACCCAGTGCTGAGGCTTGACTGGGAACCTTGAGTCTTTAGCCCTTTTAAGGAGAGTTCTGTGCAGGATGGAGGTGGTCAGTGCTGAGAAGCCGAACCTGGGTTGGTGTGCACTGCCCATAGGGTCCAGGGCCCAAGGGAAGGCCTGGTCACTAAGAGAATGGTCTTCTCTGGGTTGAACTCTGTGTGTTTTCTTGGGGAGGCCACTCTACTGCTCTGGGCCTGTACCCTAAATCTGTACCATGAAGGGACAATGATTCACTCTTCCTGGGATACCCTACTACCTTGGCCTAATGGGATGAAGTAAAAAGAAAGTCTCAAATGAATCCCAAAATAAAAGTGATGTCATACAGCATTCTTAGGATGAGGGGTATGTAGTGAGGGTTATATTATCATAGCATCGTAGCAACTGACTCCAACTGACTCCAGAGGATGTCCACTGAAAATTTTCTTTTTAGAGACAATCTTTCTATGTTGCCCAGGCTGGCCTCGAACTTCTAGGGTTAAGTGATCCTCCCATCTCAGCCTCTAGAGTAGCTGGGACTACAGGCGTGTGCCACTGCCCCTGGCTTTTCAAAGTTTTTAAAACTCCAGTCCATGCCCTGGGCTACAGGAAGTCAAATGAGACCTAGTTGGGCTTAACAATCAGGAAATCCAGTAAAGGGTTCTATTTAAGCCGCATTATTTCACTTCTAGGATTCCAACATTTCTTAGAGGAGTTACCTCAGTACCAAATGACTGCATGGTAAAATAGTACAACCATATGTGTGCTCAGAGCATGTGCAATTGCAATCATAACACCCTATGATTAGAATTCAGGCAAATGTATTTTTGTCCTTTTGAAAATAACTCATAACAAACTCCATTCCCCTACTTCATATGCATTTATAACTCTTCTCTTTCTTTAAAAAGTCATTTTTCACACCTGTCTTGAAAGAGACCTGTGTTTCTTTGACGTGAAACAACTCTAGAAACCTTAGAAAGCAAAACCCAGAATTTTTAGATTACTATAAAATGCTGCTACTGGACTCCTCCCAAGATTGTGTTTGTAACTTTTCAGCCAAAACTAACAACTATAAAGACCATCTATCTTGGATCAACTTATTTGCTGGTAGTCAGTGTGAAAGATTTTTTTTTATAAATCAGTTTTTTACTTAGAATAATTAATTTCTGATCTTTGCCTTTGAAATATTTAAAGTACATCTTAAGACAAATGCTTTTCTGTGGGATTAATTTTATTATTAGAAGACCTTTCTTTTAAAACTTAAACTGAGTGGAAATTATTCTCTACAGCAACGTTTTTTATATTTCCTCTGGCCCATGCCTTAATTCTTCTGGAACTTGGAAGAATTAGAGATGCATGAAAAGTAGTATACATGTCTCTTGAAGACCCCGTCAGTTAGGGAAAGGGTATTCACTATTCTTTTTCTAGGCAGTCTGAGCATGAAAAAAGAATGTTCTTTGTTAGTGTGTGTCAAATTGGATGTTAGTGTTAACTGCAAGATTTGTGGGGAATATTTGTCTGGCTTTCAGTCTCAGTGTGGCAAAACCACGTGCTCGACTGTGACCAGAGACTAGAAGGGGTCAGAACTCAGTCTGATAGTGTCTTGTGGCTTTTATTTCTATAGATCCTGTAGTTCTATTTTGACGGTACTTAAAGCATTGAAGAAGCTGATGTTTGAAAAGAACAGGTGTCAACGTTGGGAGTGGTTTCACAACCATCTGATCAGGATGGCAGTGGGCACGCACAGGTGTATTACTGGATGTTACTCATTTCCACCAGGGGCTGGGGCCTCTGGGTAGGAATAACCTCCTCTCTGCGCAGAAGTCCCGCATTACATGCAACTGCTTTGCTGACGTTTAATACCCACACGTGTGAAGGTCAGAAAGAAAACAGGAGAGGAGTGAAAATAGTGGACAATACAGCAAAAAACACATGCATTCCCAAGAAATCAGAGCCTCTGTTTATGCTGGAAACATATAAGTGCTATGAAACTGGTTTTTGGATTAACCCCTATGAGGGGAAATTCTGATGTAACCATGGCACCTTATCTTAGCAATCACTTCATAGTGCAACCTTGGTGTTCACAATTAACTGCTTATTTGTTTGTTTGTTTGTTTGTTTAAGAAACAGGGTCTCAGTCTGTCACCCAGGCTGCAGTGCAGTGGCATGAGTGTAGCTCACTGTAACCTTGAACTCCTGAGCTCAAGTGATCTTCCTGTCAGCTTCTCAAGCAGCTGAGACTATAGGCACACACCATCATGCCAGCTAATTTTTAAAGTTTTTGTAGAGACAGAGTCTTGCTATGTTGCCCAGGCTGATCTCAAACGTCTGGCCTCCTGCCTCTGCCTCCGAGAGTGCTGGGATTATAGGCGTGAGCCACCACACCTGGCCATGATTAACCACTTTTAACAGCAAACTACCTTAAGGAAGCTTTGAATTGCTAGAGATTGCTCAAAAACAAAGGTTGTAGTGAGAAGAACTTAATGCTTTTTAAAAAGTGGGCCTGGCCTCCTTGGTCACCCCAATTTTTGTATTTGTTGTTTTCTACTCTGGCAGTTTGACATGAAGAAGACAGCACAAACAAATAATCACCTCTTTCCAGTGACAGATTAGTCCGGATCACTGCTCAGGGGACCATCTCCTTCTTGCTTCAAGTGGTACTAAACCAAAAGATTCCCTTTTCATGTTTGGTTAGCAGGAATTGGGGTTCTCTTGAGGATGAGGAAAGCAACACAAACATTTGAAGGTGTGACTGTTTTGAGTTGGGGAAGGTAAAATAGGCTCCCCTAGCCTGGGAATGGGGGAGAAGAGGAGAAGAGTCTCTCTCTGGCTTTGATGGAGTCTCCTCTTATGTTTCTTTTGAAGCAGAAGGACCTTTGGGCCCAAATGGCTCCTATTCCCCTATGTCCTCCACAAAAAGGGAAGGCAGTGAACAGAATTCCCATAAAACCCTGTGAGTAGCCTCTTAGGAAGTTTCTCTTAGAGTTCAGGGTTGGACCTGAATGTTCGTATTAGCATGGACGGGGCTGTGTTCTGCCTGGAAACACAGTTCTCTCATCCTACCCTGTCTTGCACATGTATGTGGTCCCAAAGGGTGAGGGTGACGATGGAGTGATGAAGAGCAGGGGAGAAAAAGTGGGGGTCAGTGTAAACACACCATGGATACTTGGAAAACTTTTGTGATGGGCACAGGCCGATTGAGGGTGATTCTGGGATGTCACCTCAAGAGGCCTCCTTGCCATTCATTCTGAATGTCATTCCCTTAGAAATTCCCATCCATATACTATTAAGCCCATTTCAGGCACAAAACCAAACATACTGAGAGTTCACCTCTTTATTGAAAAATACAAAAACATGCCCTACCAAAAAAATAACATACTTTGTTCGTTTATTCAATTCATCTAACAGGCATTTGGTGAACTGCTTTTGATGTTGGGCTATGCACAATTAGAATCTGAAAGAAAAACCCTTTGGAAAAAGTGACATAAAGGCCCAATCTTAGAAAAGGGGGACTACAAAATGACCGCTGATCATAGGGGCCCATTCCAGGCCAACCAAGGCCAGGCCAAAGGAAGGCAAGGGCAGAGGAGGCATGGGTGGTATAGGTGGCCCGGGCATGGTGGCTCCAGAAGAAACCATCTCCAATCAGGCTCCAGAACAAGGATGGCATTATAGGACCCATCCAAGATTATGCCTTACTGGGTGTCCCAGGGTGTGTGGGGCAGCATATTTCTGAACCTTAATGCCCTCTGACGTCTCCTCCACTTGACCCTCCTATTCTTAAACCAAACCTTCAAGTAGAGGAAAAAAGGGGTTGGTTTAGTATATCAAATGATTAATGCCATAAGAAAAAATCCCTACAACATGCAACTCTTTATGCCATTGAGATTTTAAACTTCACTGGGAGAAGCTATTTCCTTATTGGTAAAGTATCTTAGGAAAGTTAACGCTGCACCCCCTTCCCTTCAGTTCAGTTTTGGACTATGCTTATTGCTTTGTCTCTCTCTTCCCATTTTTAATATTCCTTAAGGGTTTTTTTCCATCTCTTGGATGCAAGTCTAGCTGACAAATTGTACTCAGTCCCTGCTGGTGATGCTATGCCTGGTAACAGGATGGACCCTGACAGCGGTCCATCGGGTGTCCAGCTGTCTCTGCTCCCTCCTCATTAGAGATAGTGTCACCCTGGTTGTGGGGAAACTTGTGCAAGATATAAGATGGACCCCATTTAAAGTCATACTGAGGGGAACAGCCCCTCATTTGGAAAGCCCATCTTCAGTCTGAAGTAACTAATCAATAGGAGCAGGGTAGATATTTAACCTGGTTTCCTCAAGGATATCTAAGGAGCCATTTACCCTCTGAAACCCCTTGAGAATTATAAAGAGGTCTGACAAGGAGGGCTTGGTCATGGGGGGCCCAGAAAGATTGTGGCTTGTCTAGCTGGGACAGGATAGAGTTGCTGATGTCCTGGATACTGCCTTGATATTTTAGCTTGTAGAGTTAAGGAAACTTTAGCTAAACCGGGTCCAAATTCACTAAAATTCACCACCACTAGATCTGCAGCTCCTTTTCGTCACTGTATTCACACACGCACGGAGGAGCAAAGCTAATAAACCCATCCTGGATTTTGTTTTTGAAAAATACTCTCTTAATACAACTTATGGTTTTCTATGGTCTCAAATAGTAATCTTTTGAGCCCATGACCTACAAATTAGTCACCACTGTCTGAGCAAATGAAAAAGTATTTCAAATTAATACAGGTAAGAATTTGGTCTGCAGCTGCTGCGGAGCCGCCGGACGGACCGCCGCCCCCGCCCCCGCCCCCGCCCGCCGCGCCATGGCCGAGAGCGACTGGGACACCGTGACGGTGCTGCGCAAGAAGGGCCCCACAGCTGCCCAGGCCAAATCCAAGCAGGCCATCTTAGCGGCCCAGAGACGAGGAGAAGATGTGGAGACTTCTAAGAAATGGGCTGCCGGCCAGAACAAACAGCACTCGATCACCAAGAACACAGCCAAGCTGGACCGGGAGACAGAGGAGCTGCACCATGACAGGGTGACCCTGGAAGTGGGCAAAGTCATCCAACAGGGTCGGCAGAGCAAGGGGCTCACACAGAAGGACCTGGCCACGAAAATCAACGAAAAGCCACAAGTGATCGCAGACTATGAGAGTGGACGGGCTATTCCTAATAACCAGGTTCTGGGCAAAATCGAGAGAGCCATTGGCCTCAAGCTCCGGGGGAAGGACGTCGGGAAGCCCATCGAGAAGGGGCCCCGGGCGAAGTGAGCACAAAGCCTCGAAGTCAGCGTGTTCCGGCTGATCTCGTCTGGCTGGTTCCCCTCGACCAGCGGCACGGACTGCGCCTCCTGGCGTGGCTGAGCGGAACGCGGGGTCAGGCTTGCGGGCCCCTCCCCAACCTACACCTGCTGTCAAACTAAGAAAACCTGCAAAGGGAAAAAAAAAAAAAAAAAGAATTTGGTCTGAACTGAGAGCCTCCCCCCACTACCTAACAAATTTCACAAAACCCACCTCTTCAAAATAGTACCACCAAAAAAAAAAAAAAAGACAAAATCCTTAGATTTTTGTCAGAAATTACTCAAGAGAATGTTCACTCATGAAATTCAATTTGTGCCATATCTTCAAGGTATATATTTGAGTGTATGCAATTCTTATTTAACCTTTTCACCCTTCTTAGGTCAGTGGAACTTTATTCAAAATTGTTCTTGTTTGTCTCAATTTTCAGACAAATTCCCAGTTTGCAACCTCCCCTCCCACTGTAAAGTGAGTGTATTAGCAATGTTTTCAGGCTAACACATCAAAGTATTCAAAAAAGTTAAAATTTAGGGCTGCTACTTTCTACACAGCTTTACCACAGACTAAAACAAAAACAAAAACAAAACAGCAGAAGAACCAGGCACTTGGACTTTTAAACTATCTCCTCCCATCACTCTCAGTGTAACTAAACATACATTAATTATGCCTATAGTGTGTTCTATGTGTATGAATTATTTATTCCCTCATCCCAATGCTTGAATATTTATAAATTCACTCATTTAGCTAAGGGCATATGCCTGGCTTAAATATTTTCAGTAATTGAATACAGTTGAAACCTCTTGTAAGCCAGCTCCTTGGTGCATTATTTTGCATACTTCCCAGGTCAGATTGAGCCCCAATAGACTCCACACAGAAATGGTTCCTGAAAGGATACCATTGTTAGAAGCAGTTGAACTTTATTTATGTTTAATGTTGTACAGAGAATAGGAGTAAGTAGCAGTTTGGTTCTTTTTCTTTTTATGTTTCCATTAGAAAATCAAATTCCCCCTAGGAATGGGAAATTTCCCATAAGCTGGGATTTACTTATCCCATTTTCACCCCCAAAACTTAAAAGCTCATTTGCCAAACATGGAAAAGACAACAAAAACACATCAACTTGAGAACATCTAGGACACAGCTGATCAATTCCTGAAGCAGGTTTTAGAGTGGCTGTCCTGGCTCATCGCTTTCTTCAGGTTTACTGACTTGCCCGCTAGCTTCGGTCACATCTGTGCCTATTTTAAGCTCCGTTCTGAAGAGAGAAAACCGCAAAAGTTCAGGATTTGGAGTTGTGAATGAAAAAAATATACGGAAACACATTTCATACTTGTTTTAAAATTTCTACCCTTTCAACCTCCCCAGCACATTTTTCTATAGTAGCTAGCTCCAGGCTTGCCTTCGGGACGGTTTTCCTTTGTGTGCAGAATTTAAGGGGGCGCTAAAAAACTCAGGATTCAAGATTAATAATTCTGTAATGCAGTATTTAAAAAAATCAAGACCAATGAAAAAAATCCATCCTGACCAAATAATCAACATTTTAAATAAAGGCAGGATCTGACCCTGTACGCCTCACTCTCCTCACCTTGATGTCAATCCCGATTCCAACAAAACGTTATTTACAAAAACAGGAGAGCGGCCAAAGTTTCCTGACTTTTTTCGTTTATATACTGCGTGAGGAAAATACGTTGATGCCCGTTAGGCATCGCCCCCACTTCAGAGCTCAAGAGCGGGCGGACTCTGGCGACCTTGAGCTCCCTACATAGCTTTTGATTCTGAAGGGGAGGGAAGGAGACTGGGAAGAGGGAGCCCAAAGCGTCCCGGGACGAGCCCTACCGTCCCGCAGAATCCGCGCCTTAAGAGCAAGCCGCTTACCCTGCGAACACGTCGGGGTATTGAGCGCGTTGGAAAACGGTCTCCAGTTCCTGCAGTTGCAGCCGCCTGAAGGTGTTGAGGAAGAAGCGATGCTGCCGGTCTCGGGGCTGCAGACCCTCGGCGGCCTCCTGGGTCGGCTCCTGGGCCGGCTCCTGGGCCGGCTCCTGGTCGCCGCCGCCGCCGCCGCCACCGCCGCCGCCGCCCTTCTGGGTCTCGTCGTCCAAGGGGTCGGGAGCTCCCACGCCAACTTGGCTTTCTTCTCCTGTTGCTGCTCCCTGCTCGGGTTCAGCCTGTATTTTCTCCTCGTCGTGTCCTCCCGCTTCAGTCACCGAGGTCACCGTAGCCTTCACATCTAGAAAGGGAGAAAACCAAAGAAAGAGAGAGAGAGAGATAAGGCCGTTCGAGCCCAACGTACGCGGGCAGAGAGCGGCCAAGGGGCGGCAATCTGAGGGAGAAGTGGCGGCCGCCGCCCAAAAGCGTCGCGTCCGCTCGCCTCTCTGAGGGAAAGTTCGTTTCCTGGAGTTCGCTAAAGCACCTGTCCCGAGCCAGGCACTGACCATGGAGTTCTTCCTTGAGCTCATCGACTCCCAGGCTGCGGTAGCCGGTATCTTCGTGGCTGCCCCCGGGCGGAGACTCCATGCTCTTGAGTGCCGTCGACGACGCCGTGAGCTTCTTCGGTCTCTGCGCCGGGCTCTTCTCTCGGGGCGGGGGGCGGGGCTTATATAGCGCGTCTGCCTCGGGCTCAACGCCTACGCGCTCGTGGTTCGACGACTGTTACGCGCGTGGCCTCCAATTGTGGCGTGGACGTGCTGTGACGCTCACGCGGCCAGGGCGTGGCGGTACAGCAGGGGGAGTGCTTGTCGCAGGGGCGCTGGTAGCGGGCGTGCGTGTGTGGAGACCCCCAGCTAAATCTTGCAGTTTACCTGACTATTCCCAGCTCGGGCGGGATGACTGTCCTGAGGAAGGGGGCTGTGCAGGATTGCACAAGCCGATTTGGGGCAGGGAACAGGGTGGAGGAGCGAGACTCACTCTAGCCCCCGGAGCCCTTGGAGAAAATGTTTGGAGAACATCTCTCCATCGGGCCCTCGATGCACGCCACCTGGCATATGTGTGAGAGAGAGAAAGAGAGCGAGCGCGCGCGCGCGCGAGCGAGCGCGAGCTCTGGAGAACGCGCTGAGCCCTCAGAAGCCCTGGCGCGCTGAAGGCAGCGCATCATGTGGTGTGGGCTTTGAGCACCACTCTCCCCTCTGGGAAGTTGGTAACTCATGGAACTTTCTGGTTCTGTCCTGTTCGCACCCAAAGTCTGTGAATCTTGCGGTTATTAAGATGAAATTATTAGGTAGGAGACTACATGCTAGGGTTTTGCAGCAATGTACTGAAATCTGAGCATGCATTGCACTTCGGGGGGGGGGGGGGTCTGGGGAGCGGGAGCTTGGGGCTGGGTTTGCCCAGCACTCTGGGTGCTGAGATGCAAGGTGCAAGAAACCCAACACCCACCTTGCGAAAGCTCCAAGTACCCAACATCTGAGCACAAGCATAGAACCCTGCCCAGTGTTTATTGCATCCAAGAATGGTTGCACTGTGTGTGGCTCTTCCTTTGGCTCTGGACGTGACTGTGGAGCATGTGACGTCTGCTCCACTCTGTTCCCCTATCGTGCCTCAGGCTGCAGGCATTCTACAAAAGCGAACGTGTTCCCGGTCTGGGCGGGAGTTGTGGACTTGGGTTAGTTCCCGCCTTTCCCTCTTCCTCCTCTTTCTTTCCCTATTACCCCCTCCTTTTCCTTCTCCTCCTTTTCCTTTCCCACCCTTTTTCTAGAACTATCTGAGGTCTTGTTCCGCACTGATAAATGTCAAATACAAAAGAGCCAGGGCAGATTGGGGGCTCTATGTTTCTCCCTTAAAGAAGTGTGCCTCCCCGGCGCGGCGCGGCACAGCGCAGTGGCTCACCCCTGCAGTGAAAGCACTCTAGGAGGCGGGAGGATCATTTGAGGTCAGGAGTTTGAGACCAGCCTGGGCAGGACCGAGACCCCATCTCTATAAAAAAAAAAAAAAATAGAAAAAATGAGCCGGGCGTCGTGGCGCGTGCCTATAGTCCCAGCTACTGGGGAGGCTGAGGCAGGAGGATCACTTGAGCCCAGGACTTTGGGGTTGCAGTGAGAGGTACGATGACGCCACTGCACTCTAGCCTTGGCGACACAATGAGACCCCGTCTTAAAAAAAAAAAAACCTATTTACATGCTCTGCGATTTCCTTCCTCAGTGTTTCATAGTTCTCCCTATAGAGGTCCTTTACCTCCTTAGTTAAATATATTCCTAGGTATTTTATTTTCTTTGTTGCTATTTTGAAGGGTATTGAGTCCTTAATTTGGTTCTCCGTTTGACTGTTATTGGCATATATGAATGCCTCTGATTTGTGTGTGTTGAT
>CM052457.1:94694890-94714160 GCA_028533085.1 Varecia variegata | reverse complement strand
GAGCTAGGCTGAGCCCAGGAGCTTGAGGTTGCTGTGAGCTAGGCTGATGCCACAGCACTCTAGCCCGGGCAACAGAGTGAGACTGTGTCTCAAAAAAAAAAAAAAGTTATGGCTATAGATTTCTACTGGTACTTAGATAACTAGTTTAATAACAATAGCTAAGATCCCTAGGAAATCTCTTTGAGTCCAGAAGTTGAAAAGCCATTCTTCATCACCCTAATTTTTTTTTTATTTCAGCATGTTATGGGGGTACAAAAGTTTAGGTTACGTATATTGGCCTTCCCCGCCACCCCCCGTCAGAGCTTCAAGCGTGTCCATCCCCTAGATGGTGCGCATCGCACTCATGTATGTATACACCCATCCCCTCCCCCCCACATCTGCCCAACGCCTGATTAATGTAATTTCCAAATGTACTCTTAGGTGATGATCAGTGAAACCAATTTGATGGTGAGTACATGTGGTGCTTATTTTTCCATTCTTGCACCACTCTAATTTTCTCTCTTGTGGGAATAAAGATTTAGTATTATGGATAACTACTGGTACCTGGGTAAATAGCATACTACAGACAACTACAGATAAGTAGTTATAGCCAGAATGTGGAAACCACAATCTTCTTTCTCAACCCTAAATTCTTATTTCTCACTGAAATGATGCATCAGTACTATAAAGAGTAGTAACCAGATAACTAGTTTACCAGATATCTAGAACAATTATTTGATCCAGGAAGCTAGAAAACGTATTCTTCTTAATGCTTGCTTCTTATTTTTTGAATATTCAGTCAGTAATGTAGATAATGAGAATTATATAGGTAAGGTTTAAATAGAGATAACCGTATAAAAGTGGACTAAATATTTGAAGCCAGAAGGCTGAAAATATCTTCTTAAATGTTAGTCTTAAAACCACAATGAGATACCACTTCACACCCATTAGGATGGCTACTATATTTTTATTTTTATTTTTATTTTATTATTTTATTTTTTTGAGACAGAGTCTCACTGTGTTGCCCGGGCTAGAGTGCCGTGGCGTCAGCCTAGCTCACAGCAACCTCACACTCCTGGGCTTATTAAGCAATCCTACTGCCTCAGCCTCCCGAGTAGCTGGGACTACAGGCATGTGCCACCATGCCCGGCTAATTTTTTCTATATATATTTTTAGTTGTCCAGATAATTTCTTTCTATTTTTAGTAGAGACGGGGTCTCACTCTTGCTCAGGCTGGTCTTGAACTCCTGACCTCTAGTGGTCCTCCTTCCTTGGCCTTCCAGAGTGCTAGGATTACAGGCGTGAGCCACCACGCCCAGCCAGGATGGCTACTATAAACAAAACAGAAGACAACAAGTGTTGGTGAGAATGTGAAGAAATTGAAACCCTGAATGTAAAATGGTGCAGCGGCTGTGGAAAATGATATGGTGATTCCTCAAAAAATTAAACATGGGGCCGGGTGCAGTGGAGCACACCTGTAATCCTAGCACTCTGGGAGGCCGAGGCGGGAGGATTGTTTGAGCTCAGGAGTTTGAGACCAGCCTGAGCAAGAGCGAGACCCCGTCTCTACCAAAAATAGGAAAATTAGCCAGGTGTGGTGGCGAGTGCCTGTAGTCTAGCTACTCAGGAGGCTGAGGCAGGAGGATCACTTGAGCCCAGGAGTTTGAGGTTGTAGTGAGCTATGATGATGCCACTGCACTCTAGCCAGTGGTAACCAGATAAGTAGTCTACTAGAGATCTAGAGCAATAGTTTGAATCCAGGAAACTGAAAAACACATGCTTCTCAATTCTCAATTTTTATTTTTTGAATATTGACTTAATAATGTAGATAACTAGATTTACTTAGTCTCATTTTAATAAAGATAACCAGATAAAACTAAATGATTGAAGCCAGAAAGCTCAAAAACATAATCTTCTCAAATGTTATTCTTAGTTCTTGTTGGAGTAATGAGTTAATGCCGAAGATAAATAGTGGCTGAAGGTGTCTAGTTACTCAGAACTAAGTAGAGATATGTAGAAAAAGTAGTTGAATTTAGGGAGCTCAAATGCACATTCTTCTGACTCTAAATTCTTTTTTCCTGATGTATTAATGAGTTAGTACTATAGATAACTACAAAAAGCAAGGCCAGCCACAGTGGCTCACAGCCTTAATCCTAGCACTTTGGGAGGCCAAGGCAGGAGGATTGCTTGAGGCCAGGAGTTCAAGACTAGCCTGAGCAACATAGTGAGACCCAGTCTCTACAAAAAGCCCCAAACCCCACACAACTAGAAAAAGCATTTGAAGCTATAAATTGGAAAACACTTTCTTCTCAACTCTAATTTCTTATTTAATTTTGAAATAATGTATTAATACTGTAGAAAACTTGTGATACCTAAATGACTAGTTTACTATAGATACCTAGGAAAACTGGTTGAATCCAAGAAATTGAAAAACATATTATTCTCAACTAACACATTTTTCTTAACTCTAAATTATTATCTCTTATATGAAAAATGAGTTAGTATTATAAATAACTATTTAGCTAGAACTATACATATCTAGAAACTATTAATAGTATAGGATAAAGTTTAATAAGTTTAATAGTTACTTGTTTTCTGTAAACAACAGCTACCTAATAAATAGATAATGAGAGACAACTAGAAAAATACGGATGTCTGGGTAGCTCAGAAATGAACTTTTCCCTCAAATTTAACTTGCAAACACTCTCTGTGAAATCTGATTATTAACTAATAGTAACTCATGTACCTAGGTAACTAGTTAACTAGATTCTGTAGTTTGGATGTGATTTGTCCCTGCCAAAACTCATGTTGAAATTTAATTGCCATTTAATTGTAATGGTGTTGAGAAGTGGGGCCTTTACGAGGTGATTAAGTCATTAATATGGCTTAATGTCTTTCTTGAGAGACTGGGTTAGTTCTCCTGAGACTGGATTAGTTTTCATGGAAATGGATCAGTTCTCATGAGAGTGGGTTGTTATTAGTTGGTCAGCCTCCATTGTCCCTCCACTCACCCTGCAATGCCTTCTGCTATGTTATGAGACAGCATGAGGCCCTCACCAGAAGTTAATCAGATGTGGCTGCCTGATCTTGGACTTCCCAGCATTCAGAGCTGTAAGAACTAAACCTTTTTTCTTTATAAATTACCCAGTCTCAGGTACTCAGGAATGCAACGTGATCTATTAATAAGACACTAGATATAACTAGTGATAACTAGAATAACTTGTTGTAGCCTGCACATAGAAAAACACACCCTCCTCAACATTAGCTTTTTACTTTTTACTAGAATAATGAGTAAGAACTATAGATAAGTAGAGACAATAGGAGGACCCACGTCATGATTTCCCCTTTCTCCAATAAACAGCTATTCAACATCTATTGTTAACTAATAGTAAGTAGTAGTAATCAGGTTACTAGATAATCAAATATACCTAAAGGTAGAGCTACCTAAGAAGTAGATAAACAGAGATACCTAGAATAACATATTATGTTCCATCTGAACACTTATTTTTAACCAGTATTAACTAGTGGAAACTCAGGACCTGCTTAAGTACATATAACAAGTAGTTGAAACTAGGACTCTAATGAACACATTCTTTACAATTTTAATTCTAATTTATTTTCAAATACAAACAACTAGATTTTCAACTAAGTAGGTATTATCTATAACTACAAGTTATAACTACAAAATAACTAGAGACAAATAGAGGGACAGGTTTAAGAGTAACTTGTTTTACAGTAAGGAGCTACCTAATAAATAAATAGATAAATAGGAATTACTAGATTAACTGAAATAATCTAATAAATAGTCTAAGGACCTCAGAAATATACTTTCCTCTCAAATGTGATTAATAATTGCCGATTAAAACACATATTTTTAACAAAGAATATGCAGTGCTAACTAGGTAACTAATGAAATAACTCGAGAATCCTAGAGAAACAGTTAAAGTCTGAAAGCTGAAAGACACATTCTTCTCATATCTAACTACTTCTTTCTTGTCAGAATGAGTGAGGACTATATATGACTAGACACAGTAAACAGCTACTAATAAATAGAGATGAATTTGATAGCTAGATTTAATTAAAAAACTAATATACTTTCTCCTCAAATGTAACATTTTATTTACTATTTGAAATTCGATTGATATCTATGTGTCTAGTGGTAATGAGAAAACTAGTTAAGCAGAGATAACTGGAGATAATTAGAATAAGTATTTGAAGCCAGGAAGCTTGAAGACACATCCTTCTTAACTCTAACTTCTTATTTTTTGTCAGATTTGCAAGTGAGAACTGTATACAAAGAGAAATAAATATAGTATAAAAACTTGTAACTAGTTTACAAGTAACTATCTACCTAACATTTAGACAAATTAGATGAATAGAAATAATGATAATAACTAGATTAATATAAAGGCTCAGAAATATACTTTTCCCATTAATTTATGTCATATTTGATGTTTTAAGAACAACTGATATTAAGCATCAACTAGTATTAATCAGTTAACTAGAGATAACCAGAATAACTGTTTCAAGGTAGGAAGCTAAAAAACATATTCTTCTCAATTCTAAATTATTATTTGGCAATAACTATAGATAACTAGAGACAGACAAATAACAAGATAATTAGTGACTCATTAATCAGTGACTTCCTAACTAATAGCAAGATTAGTAGATATAACTAGAATAACAGGAGTAGGTCACTGGGATCAGAAACATTCTATATTCTTCTTGTTTTAATAACTATTGATAAGTAGACATAACTAGTGCTAACTAAGTAACTAGTGGTAACTAGTTAACTAGAGAAAACTATAGATTGTACAAATAACTACATAAATCTAATAATTTGGAAAATACATTCCTCTCAAATATAATGTTATTTCTTATTAGAATAATCTGTGAGAGCTAAAGAGAACTTGATTCAAATAGAGGAACTAGTTAACTAGTAACCAGATAATAACTATATAACTAGAGATAATGAGAATAAATGGGGTAAGTAAAAATGGATCATTTATACAAATACTGTTATGATTCAGTCATTTTCTATTGTATTATACAATTTCCATGCCCAAAGCCAAATTATAAGGTCCACGTCAAAGTTTGAAATTCATAACCACAGGCCAAGATCTAGAGATGAGTAGTTGTATGTTATATACATTAGCATCTGGAAGTCTCTGGCAAGTGTTGAGGGATTTAGACTTATGCAGACTCTGGGATGTTAACCACATACACTGTTGAAATTGGTGAATATTCATTACCTCATTTTAAAAAATGGCTTTCAACTCCTTAAATACACAAGGACCACATGGTCTTAGTTGAAACTGTGCACTGTCCATCCTGCTCTTCTGCACACCCAGAGGCTTCTGTCATTAAGTAGAAGTGGTATGAGTGGACAGAAACAATCCTGGACCCATGGACATCTCCTAACCTCACAAAGTGAAAGAGAGGAGCAGTAGGTGATATTTATGGGGATTGCTGGTTGATTCATGGTTGCCCAGAACTTTTGAGATCCTAAAGATGTTACAGGAACCATCTGGTCTGGCTCACTAATGGCTCAGAAACAGTGACCCATAGTGTAAGTAAGATAATGGTCTACCCCTGTTTAGATACAACTCACACTTGTGTCTGCTCCCTCCATCTTCCAATCCATCTATACTGATTGGCTTCACCCACTGGTCCTGTCAGTGGGTAGACTGATTGACTTGTTAAACATAAAGTGATGTTTGTGTTTGTGTGTTTTGGGAGGGTACTGTGAAACACACTGATCATTTTCTGGTAAGACTGGCTCCAAAATCCACAACTGTGATGTCAATTTCTGCCCCACTACTGCCTTTAACCATGTGGTAGATGTCATGAATCATGCCACATGAGCTTCCATCTCAACCCTTGCTGCCTAGGCACATGGGGACTCAAGAATTACAAAAACTGTCCATGTAACAAAAACATTTTCACCCCCTTAATATTTTGAAAAAATATACTCAAGTGATGTGTTAAGTAAATTGAGGACCAGCAGCTATGGTTCAAGCCTTGCCCTATATAGCCCTAGGTGTGTTAATGGGTTATAAAGGATATCTCCAAGAAGGGAGAGGGGGCATGATGAGGCATGGCTGACCTTCCTTCTCATAGCCAGCAACTCAGCTTTAGGGTATTTCTGGGGTCCCGTTGGCCAAGAGGAGGTCTATTCAGTCAGATGGGGGACTTAAGATTTTATTTTAGTTAACAAATGAAATAGACCTTTAATGAATACAAAAAACAAATCCTTTAGTTTTTCCTCCACCTTTATAAATCTTACCGGAAAAGTGTTCAGAAGTAATATATGTAATGTAAAATATATATAAAACCTGACAGTTGACATTTTTCATATATCAATAAGTTGTCTGACAGTGGCCCAATGTAATTTACAGAAAATAATTGGATATTATATTCAGAATAGTAGCAATCATGACTTAGATGTTCTTTATCAAACTTTTCAGACAGTAAGTACACTTTAAAATTTTTTTTTATAATTTTCTAAAGTTATTTTACTAAAACTATTTACTATAGAAAAGAAGTAACAGAAAAGAATGTTAAAAAAGTATAGAAAGCATACATGGAAAAATACATGGCATTCTCCTCTGTATCCATAGTGCCTTAAATATAAATTATGGTTATGATCATTGACATTTGCATTCTTATGGATATGATGAAATGAGTATCTTAGATGTACAAATATAAGTTAGATTCAGAATATCAATGGATGCTAAAAAAAAGAAAAAAACCCAACAAAAAAAAAACCAGAATATCAATGGATTTTTAAGTATATGACTATTGCAGGAACATTATTTAATCCTTTTTAAGTAGTTGCTACTAAGAGCTCAAGATAATCAAGGCATTTGTTAACTATTGAATAGTTCACATGAATAACTCACCTTTGAAATCTATATACCTGAATATTAAAAGTGGATCTGCAGTGCTTCAAATGAGTCTAGTACATTATTGAAAATGAGGTAGAATGCTGATGAATCCATAAAAAACTCTTAAAATAGCTACCATGGAAAAAAGTAATCAGATTATGCTTACTTGAGTCCTCCCTTTTAGTGCGTTTGTGTGTAAATCTAAATATACATAAATAGAATATATTTGCTCATTCATAGTGTCTTACACTTTACTTGGCAGTGAGTTAAACCAAATATAATCCTTGAGCATGATTTACTAATGAGATTATATTTCTACTGTGCTTTAAAGAACTAAGGAGTCTTCTGCCACAGTCATCACTTTAAACAATGGAATAAATTGGCTGCTTTTTAAACTTAGTCTCCAAGTTTAGAACAAGAGATAAGATATGCTGTAGCGTAAGGAGACTGGTCTGTCTTAAAGGTAACACATGATCTTTTCCTAGTACAAAGTGGAGAGCCAAGATATAGTGAACAGGTAGTTAAAATAAGAAGCTGGGCAGATTGCTTTCTTTTGAGTGTGTCTTTTACAGTCAAATTTCATTATTGTATTTCAATCGTTGCAACTCTTTGAAATAATTGAGACTCTCATATATCAATACATGAAAAAAATTCCTAAGTTAAGTGCAAATGATTTTAAAATTATTTGTATTTTCATTATTACCCACTCACCTGCTCCTTTTAGAGTTAACCCTATTTCAAAGAAATGATTTCATTTCCAGTCCAAACAATGCAGACAATATCAAATTCTGCACTTAAAACCTATTTATATGTTACTTGAATAATTAAAATGCTTTTAATGAAACTAACTAAAAGAAAAAAGCACTTACATACTTTAGAAATTATTTAGTTAAAATGTCCTCTTTCTAAATGAGGAAAATGAGTACCAGAGGGCAATCCCACTGCCACTTAATGTATGTCCAAATTTCTAGAGAAAGATTATACTTCCTTCCATAATACTCTGTATTTATACTTTTCTTTGTGTTAACATAGCTTTAAAATCTGGACACAGAACCATATATACCTTTTACACTATGGTTTAATCCTACCATGTTTAAAAATAAGAGAGTAAGTTTATTAGCTTATAAATTACTTTTCAATCTCTTTCCTTTGAATTTCTTTTTTTTGCCTGCTATCTTCTTCCTTCATATCCTTTGCATTTCTGAATGAAAAAAAATAGCTGTTGCCTGCGTGGCATCTCATGAATACATTTAAAATTTTTATGTTTACAATTTTAGCAAGAGTTTAATTAAAATATTGATTTTGCCAGATTATCATGACTTTTGAATACATACTTACTGCCAATATTTATTTAGATATATTTCTTATTTTTTAAAATAATCTATTTATTTAAATATGTTTAGATGGGTACTTATCTAGATAAAATATTATGTGCCATTAGCTAGGACTTCATTACCAGGTATTCCCAAAATACTTACAGTTAGTTATCCCTGAAAACCTTTCCTCTATAGTAGAATTTAAAGCAGCTTTGCTGGCTGGGCTTGGTGGCTCATGCCTGTGATCCCAGCATTTTGGGAGACCAAGGCAGGAGGATCAAGGCCAGGAGTTTGAAACCAACCTGGGCAAAATAGCAAGACCCCGTCCCTACAAAAATTTTTTTAAAACTAGCTCAGTGAGGTGGCGAGTGCCTGTAGTCCTAACTATTCTGGAGGCTGAGGTGGGACTTGAGCCCGAGAATTCAGGCTATGATTGTGCCACTGTACTCCAGCGAGACCCTGTTTCTAAATAAATAAACAAAGCAGCTTTGCCATTTTGCCAAAAGCCATTGGAATCTCTAACATGTTTGTTTATGAAGTTTTCTTTCTTTTTAAAAAATTTTGATGAGCTGGAACAATTTCAGGGGAAAAAAATGGCCTAACAATTTGAGTATGGAAAAGTGTCTCTCATTATTAATTTGGATAATGAATTTTTTTATTTATTTTTAATTCAGGATATTATGGGGGTACAAACATTTTGGTTACATGAAATGCGTTTACCTTTCCAACACCAGGGCTACAAGTGTGTCCTTCTTCCATACAATGTGCCACATTTCCATTAGCTGTGGGTTTACCCCCACCACCCCCTCCATCCCTCCACTCCTCCACCCCCCTACCTGACCAGCACCCAGTGAGTATTTCTACCATGTGAGCACCTTAGTGCTGAAAGGTTAGTACCCATTTGATGGCGAGTACATGTGGTGCATGTTTTTCCATCCTTGTGATACCTCACTTTGAAGGATGGGCTCAATCTTTATCCAGGATAATGTAAGAGGTGTTATGTCACCATTGTTTTTTATAGTTGAGTAGTATTCCATGGTATACATATACGACATTTTATTACTCCACTCATGTATTGATGGGCATTTGGGTTGTTTCCACATCTTTGCAATTGTGAATTGTGCTGCTATAAACATTGGGGTGCAGATGTCTTTATTATAGAATGTCTTTTTTTCCTTTGGATAGATGCCTAGTAATGGGATTTCTGGATCAAATGGTATTTCTATTTTTAGCTCTTTGAGGTATCTCCAAATTACTTTCCACAGGGGTTGTACTAATTTGCAGTCCCACCAGCAGTGTAAGAGTGTTACAATCTCTCCACATCCATGCCAGCATTTGTTATTTTGGGACTTTTTGATAGAGGCCATTCTCACTGGACTTAGGTGATATCTCATTGTAGTTTTGATTTGCATTTCCCTAATGATTAGAGATGTTGAGCACTTTTTTACATGTTTGCTGGCCATTAGTCTGTCTTCTTTTGAAAAGTTTCTTTTCATGTCCTTTGCCCATTTATTGATGGGGTTGTTTGATGTTTTTCTTGTTGATTTTCTTAAGTTCTATATAGATTCTTGTTATCAGCCCTTTATCAGATATGTAGAAAACAAATATTTTCTCCCGTTCTGTAGGCTGTCTATTCGCTCTAATGATAGTTTCCGTGGCTGTGAAGAAGCTTTTTAATTTGATTAGGTCCCATTTGTTTATTTTTGTTGCTGTTGTGATTGCTTTGGAGATCTTCTTCATAAATTCTTTACCTAGGCCAATGTCTAAAAGAGTCTTCCTGACATTTTCTTCCAGAATTCTTAAGGTTTCGTGCCTTCAGTTTAAGCCTCTTATCCATCGTGAGTTGACTTCTATGAGAGGTGAGAGGTGGGGATCCAGTTTCAATCTTCTGCATGTGGATATACAGTTTTCCCAGAACCACTTATTGAATAGAGATTCTTTTCCCCAATGTATACTTTTGTCTGCTTTGTCGAAGATTAGATGACAATATGAGGATGGTTTTATATCTGGGATTTCCGTCCTATTTCCAAAGGTCTGTATCTCTGTTCTGGTGTCAGTACCATGCTGGCCATTTGTATATCTTTTTTGGAGAAGTTTCTATTCAGGTTCTTTGCCCATTTAAAATTTTTATTATTATTATTTTTATTATTGAGTTGCATGAGTTCCTTATATATTTTGGATATTATCCCCCATCAAATATATATATTATAATTTGTGGCTGAGCATGGTGGCTCATGCCTGTAATCCCAGCACTTTGGTAGGCTGAGGAAGGAGGATTGCTTGAGGCCAGGTTGAGCAACATAGCAAAACCCCATCTCTACAAAAAAAAATTTTAAAAATTAGCTGGGCATGATAGTGTACACCTGTAGTACCAGCTATTTTGGAGGCTGTGGCTCGAGGATCACTTGAGTCCATGAGTTGAGGTTGCAGTGAGCTATGATCACACCACTGCACTCTAGTCTGGGTGACAGAGCGAGACCCTGTCTCAAGAAAAAATTATATAATTTGCAAGTATTTTCTCCCATTCTGTAAGCTGCCTTTTGATTTTGCTGATTGTTTTGTTTGCTTTGCAGAAACTTTTTAGTTTGATGTAGCTCCACTTGTTATTTTTGCTTTCATTGCCTCTGTGATGGTGGTAACTGTTTCACAATGTATATGTATATCAAAACATCATACTGTATACCTTAAATATATACATTTTCATTTATCAATTATACCTCAATAAAGCTGGGGAAAAAGAATGATAATATATGTACAGGATGATCCAAATTATGTTTTTTAAAAACCATATATTTGTATTTGTAATATGAATATGTATGAGAATACAAAGGAAAAAAGTCAAGAAGGATACATACCAAACTGAAAACAATGCTTACCTGAGGAGAGAGGGTTAGGATTACTTGAATGTTTATGCATTTTGAGGATATGTGGGGACTTTTGGTTTTACTGTTTGTATTGTCAAAATTTACCAATGTGTTCATAAGTTACTTATGTAATTAAAAATGTAGTTAAGTGAACTTATAGAAAGCACTTTGTAGACAGGAGGTTACCAAAGAAACCTAAAGTCTCATTATATCAGTTGCCAAAAGAGATTTGGATGGGTGCTTAATTGTACTCACCTCTGAAGAGAAGTTCAACAGTATGACTAGATAATTTTTTGCTGAAGAGATTAGATGTATGTATGACTCATGGATTCAATCAACTGTCAAAGGAAAAGAACCCACACTCTGTAAAATAATTTAAAGAGGTTTATTCGGAGCCAAGTTTGAGGACCATGGCCCAGAGCCATGCCCAGGAAGCCTTGAGCAAGTGGACTTGTCATGGTTGGGTTATAGTTTGGTTTTATACATTTTAGGGAGACAGGAAATTACCTATAAAGTCATAAATCAATACCTGGAAGGTGTACATGGGTTTGGCCCAAAAAGTTAGGACATTTCAAAGTGGGGGGTTACAGGTTATAGGTGGGTTTAAAGATTCTTTGATTTGTGATTGGTTAAAGAAATGAAGCTTTGTATAAAGGCTTGGAATGTTTTAAGTTAAGATAAGGAAGTCTGTTAATCAGAGACAAGTCACTGGACATAGAGTCACAAGATATGTTGGATAAAGCGAAGACCTGCAGGTGTGGTTCAAGCTTTGTCTTGCATAGCTTTAGGCCTGTTAATGAGTTACAAAGGATATCTCCAAGAAAGGAAGAGAGGCATGACAAGGTATTTCTGACCTCCCTTCTCATGGCCAGCAACTCAGCTTTAGGGTATTTCTGGGGTCCCCTTGGCCAAGAGTGGGTCCATTCAGTTATCTGTGGAGGGCTTAGTTCACACAACTATATCAACTGAAGATAGAAATAGAGATGGGTTTATCTAGGAAGGGATCTTTGGAGAATCCTCTTGTCTAATGGCATGGACCCCCATAACATACACATGAGACTGACAAGGATTTTGAGAATGTTATATCAACAGAAGCACTGCCAGCTTGGATTAGAGATAGATATGGGATGAAATGAAGGAAGACTATTGGACCTCTGGGATTCTGTAGGCAAGAAATGGACTGATAGAGGTACCAGATTGCAAAGATGTGTTTCTCTTCAAGAAAAAAGAATGAATTCTAAGGGTGGCACAGAAGCTAGCAGGGCACTGCAAGCCCAGATGGCAGAGCATTGAGCCACAAAGGATTATTCTTAGGCCTTGAAATCTAATGGAATTTGCCCTACTCAGTTTTGAACTTGCTCAGGACAAGTAACCCCCTTATTTCTCCCATTTTCTCCCTTTTGAAATGATAATGTCTATCCTTTGACTGCCACTATTGTATTTTGGAAGCAGATAACTTGTCTTCTAGTTTCACATGTCTACAGATGGAGGAGAATTTTTGCTCCAGATCATATCCAGAGTCTCTCCCATACTTGATTTTGATAATTTAAATGATGAGATTTGGCACTTTTGAGCTGATGTTATTTATGACTTAGAATTTTGGACTTAGAGGTGATGCTGTAATGGGTTGAGATTTTTGGGGATGTTATGATGGAATGAATGTATTTTGTACGTGGGATGGATATAAATTTTTGATGGCCAGAAGGTAGATTTTAGTGGGTTTAATGGTGATTCCCAAAAAGATATGTCCTTGTCCTAACCTCTGAAACCTGAGAATGAGACCTTGTTTGGAGAAAGGGTTTCTGCAGATGTAACTAAGTAAGGGATCAAGATGTAATTAAGTAAAAGATCATCCTGGATTCCGGTTGGGCCCTAAATCCAATTACAGCTTTCCTTATCAGAGAAAAATCAGAGTGACATTTGAGGCACAGAGACACAGGAGAGAAGGCCAGGCAAAGATGGAGGCAGAAATTGGGGGTTGATGCTATCACAAGCCAAGGGATGCCTGGAGCTACCAGACACTGGGAGAGGCAACGAAGGATTCTTTCCTAGAGCCTTCATAGGGAGTGTGGCTCTGCTGACACCTTTATTTCAGACTTTTGGCCTCTAGAATGTTAAAATAATAAATTTCTGTTGCTTTAAGGCACCAAGTTTGTAGTAATTTATTACAGAAGCCCTGGGAAACTAATACAATACCATATTCACAAAACTCAAAAAATCCGAAAATATAAAGTATTCAGTGAAAAGTCTTACTCCAATCCCCTGTTCAGCACCAGTGCAATTATCATACCAAAGGTTTTTTTTAAAAAATGCTAATAAAAATACAAACACATGTTCTTGTGTCTTCCTTTTATCACACAAAAGTAGCATCTTACATACACTGTTCATCTGTATGCCACTTGTTTGGAAAAATGGCTCATGTTTGAAATTATAACTACCAGAATACTCAGCTGAAGAGATTTCCAAGCTGCCTGTTATTTCTATGGTCAAATAATATGGTCAATAGAAAAAGACTTTTCTTTTTATTTATTTATTTATTTATTTTTGCCCTCCCCCCTAAGACTTTTCTTTTTGAGACAAGGTCTCACTCTGTCGCCCCGGCTAGAGTGCTACCAGAATATTTAGCTGAAGAGATTTCCAAGCTGCCTGTTATTTCTATGGTCAAATGAGATGGTCAATAAAAAAATACAGGTTCTTCAATTGTATTACTGCGTTGAATACTCAAGATAAACTGATGAGATAGATGCAATCCTGGGAGACACAGTGTAAGCAATGGTGGAGAACCATAAACCCTGGAGTCAGACTGCCTGTGTTCATGATCCTTGACTCTGAACAAGTTGCTTAAGCTCTCTGTATTTGTTTCCTCCACTGTAAAATGGGGATAATAATAGTACCTATTTCATTTATGAGGAATAAATGTATTATCTATGTGTAGTGCTTAATACAATGCCTGGCACCTGGCAAGTGCTATTTAAATATTGGCTATTTTAAAGCCTATTTATTCTCACAGAGATAAAGCAAACTTAACGTTTGTCTGAGGCTCACACACTTTGATCATTATGGTTACAGTGCACAGTTACACAGCCTTACTGTGTGCCAAATTCTTTATGCTCACTTTTGCTAATGGAGACGCTGAGGCCCTTGGAGGGGGGAGGAGGAAGCCTATTAACAGCAGGATTAACAACAACCCTGGCCTCCTTCATAGAAACTGAGAGGTGCATGCATTGCACAGAGTCCGAGGCTTCTACCACTCCTACAGTTCTCATTGTGCACAGGGCGGTTTAAGCAAACTCACTCATTTAAAACAATTGAACATTGTGTGCAATCAAGGGACAAATATTATTGATATTTTAAATTGTAGCCAGATGAGGAAGAGAGATGGAGGAAAGGAAGGGAGAAAGCAAAAAGGGTAAAGAGACAGGAAGGGGTGCATACTTCCTTTTGAGGATGAAAACTTGACTAGTAAGCAAACTGCATACCTTGAAATAAGCAAACTTCTCATCCTTGACTTTGGGCCACAAGAGAAGTTATTACTGACTGGTAAAATACTAATGAGCTCTTAAAAGTGTAAAATACAGCTTTCCGTACATGAAAATAGTTTGCATCATTTTATTTTTAATTTTGAGGTTTGGAGCTTGCAATAATTTTAATATTCTGACCCTCTTTTTTAGGAGGATGGAATGATGATGCCCACCCCCTTCCCCACTCACATTCCAATTAAATCTAGTTTTGATTCTGAGACTTATTTTTGTCTGCTTAGATTTAACTGGTAATGATAGAATGGATCACGGGAGAAAAAACCTTCAGGAATTAAGGGCCTAAATCAAAATGAGGCAAATAATTTTTTTGTATTTTTGTATTTTTCATACTAGAAAAATGGTTTTGGTTTTGTGTGAGATGTGATATTTTGCCCCTGTGGAAAGAAGATTTCCACATCTAATGTCCAGATTTAAAGAACTGTACACATCAGCCAGGGTTTAAAACCACATTCTATGCTTGGACTCCTGTTTTTATACTGAAAGTAATTCAGATAATGTGAGACTCTAAATGAGTACTAAAAACGTGACCCACATCATGGGTACATTTCTGGCTGACACTTAGGTCTTCATGGTGGTGAAATATGTTAGGGGAATCATGAGACGATCCAAACTAGAGGACGAATAGGCCAGATATTCAAAGGGAAAAATTGTCCTTTCCTTCTAGTGACTAAGATTACTGAATAGCACCAAGGAAAATGGTAACAGATCCTCCATTAAGTATTAATAACACACTAGAAAGTGGTTTCAAAGATTCCTACATACTCAGGAGCATCCTTGAGCCATTTTCCCTTTTCCTCCGCCTTCAGAGAGTGCTGCTTCTTTTTTATTAGCATTCACATCTCTGGTTCTCCCTTGGTTCATTTTGATATCAGAACTTTATCACTTTCCGGGAGGCATTTGTTTTCCCAAAGATGTATCCCAACTCACTTGTATGTGTTGAAACTCTGGTAGCAAAAGCATAGAAGAAAATATTTAACATTTGATGTGAGATGGGGAGACAGAAGGTTGCGAGGATCTTAACATCAGGAGATTCCACCACCTGTCAGCTGTGCAGCCGTGAGCAAGTCATTTCCCTGATCTGAGCCTCAGTTCCCTCAAATGTGAAATGATGGTGGCATGTGCTTTGCATTAATCTTCCAACCATCTCATGAAATAACATATGTGAAGCGCATTGTAACACTATACCTCTGTGCACGTGAGAGAGCTCAATGCTGGGCTTGTGAGTCCTTCTTTAACAGCTCTCCAGTCCCACACCCAATCCCCCAAAGACACTTACTCAAATGTGATGTTAGGTGGCTCCTCAGGCCTAGTGCACAGTTAAATGCAGGTGGTGGCAGTGGTCTTTGGTTCCCTGTTACAATGAGTGATCGCACCTGGGGGATTCCCAGAGCACTGCAAACAGTGACAACAGACAGTAGTAATTTCAATGAAATAAAATAATTACATTGAAATCAAGACATGGTAAATATACTTAAAGCAGTGAGAAAAATGCAATTTAATGCCACTGTGAGAACTGAGTGCTGGTCACCTCTCTCAGCTCTTGCCCCTTGCTCTTTTCTAAGGGAAGGTGGCAGATGGATGATGTTGAAATCTGTCATTTTAAATATGAAGCTACAATGTGGGTAGGTGGTAGAGGGTGAGAGTCAAACATCACTTGGTTTTCAACATTACATATCACCCTGATTATTTTTTTTTTTTTGAGACAGAGTCTCGCTTTGTTGCCCGGGCTAGAGTGAGTGCCGTGGTGTCAGCCTAGCTCACAGCAACCTGAAACTCCTGGCTGGGCTTAAGCGATCCTTCTGCCTCAGCCTCCCGAGTAGCTGGGACTACAGGCTTGCGCCACCATGTCCGGCTAATTTTTTCTATATATATTTTTAGTTGGCCAGATAATTTCTTTCTATTTTTAGTAGAGACGGGGTCTCGCTCTTGCTCAGGCTGGTCTCGAACTCCTGAGCTCAAACAATCTGCCCGCCTCGGCCTCCCAAGTGTTAGGATTACAGGCGTGAGCCACCGTGCCCGGCCCACCCTGATTATTTTGTGACATGAAAACTGGAATTCTTCTACTGCAGTATTGTGAGAAATAACATCCATGGGACAATTATGGGCTTTTTTCCCCAAGTGTGTAGATGTGGATTCTAGATATCCAATGAGAATGCCATTCAGTTTATTGGTTTCAGTCTGGGTGTGCTTATGCAACAATCTCTCCCCACCTCCACCCACCCTCCCACACCTCATCCACTCTCCTCTAATCAAATATTTCATATCTGAGGTACACATACATAATATTCTTTTGAGGTGTGCTCTTCCTTTGATTTCTAAAGGAAACAGGAGCAGACCTTTGTGGCCTATAGCTGACTGAGCTAGTGGGAACTACTGAAATGAATTGAGCTGGTTGAGAACTTTATTATAACTTTCACATTTTAGTGCATTTTTGCTAAGAGGCAAAGGAGGGAAGGTTCTGTGTAGAATGAATTCAAAGTTATGTTTGGATCTTTCATTGTTAAGAGTTTCTTTTTCTTTTTTTTTATTTATTTCTATGTTTCAGCCCAGGCTTTGTTGATGTTAAGGGTTTCTTTGGCATTTTTGTGACTTATGTTGTTGGCTATATTTTCCCTCCCTCCAAAGGCTGTTTTTCATGGAAGAGCCAAACGACTGCTACTGGGATTTCTAAAAATGTTGACTCAGCGTTAAATATCAAATTGTTTTTAGGGTATCACTGAGAAAATGGCCAGGCAATCTTACTTGTGTATTCAGCTTTGGAAACCCATATACCTGTGGCTTTTTTGGTTTGAACGCATTTTATTTTATCTGTTGTTTTGTATATTGGCATGTACCTTCTTTACTTTCAGAAAAGATAGAGGGACCAGTTATTATACTCAATCTACAGAGTGCTCAGATAATATAGAGTATGTGATTTCTATTATGACTTCAAGGAACTGCATTTCCAAAGGCAGTAGATAAAAGTTAGAGAAAACAATGAGAACATTGAGTATTGCTTCTACAAGAAAACAATATGATTTCCTATGTGTTTAAAGGGCTTTACTGGTATATTGTGTGCATCCCTCTGTGTGCCCCCTACCATATGGCTATATGGGGGAGTGTTTTATTCAGCATACACTTTTTCCTTCTGTTACCGAAAGTTTGGCACTTGTCCCCAGTGCTGCATCAGAAGAACAAGGACAAGTGGTTTGAGGAGAAGGAAAGAGAGGTTTATTAATTTGCTGGCAAATAATGAAGGATGGAGTCTCCTGTCTGAAAGGCCATCATCCCCCTAATGACCAGAAATACAGAGCTTTTAAAGGGAGGCCATTCAGCTTCAGGCAATTACTATTCAACTACAGCTGATGACTCTGATGGTCCCATCTCTGGCTAAGACAATCTCCTGACACCTGCCTACCTGGGAGGCCCACCTGGACCTCCAGGACCTCTGCCTGCCAGGTCTGAGCAGGGCCAGCAGTTCCGTGGAGCCTTTCCCTGTAGCACAAAGAACAAAAGACATTACCCTGCCCCTCCCAACCACTGGCCTGAGGCAGGGATGCAGGTTTTAGTTCTCAAAAAGGAGTGGAAGATGTTTTAAACAGACAGAAAATATTTTTGCCATTTTTTTCAGGCCATTTCCTCTGTTACACTAGCTTGCAGCAAGGCCTGCTCAAGACTCTCATGAAAAATCAAACCAACACTCCTACCTCCACCCCACTATAACCCCCATCATCCTCATTGGCCGGCAAAGTAAGAAACCCCTCTTTCCGTCTCCTCAAACCCCTTGTCCTCCTTCTTCTGATGCAACCTTGAAGACAGGTGCCGAACTTTTGGTAACACTAGCTTGGATGCTGCATAGGATGGTAGAAAGAGCCTGGGCTCTTTCTCCACTTGAGTTCAAGTGAAACTCCACCTCTGCTGAACGGCATGGTGGTCAGAACTCAGGCTCGGGAGCCAGACTGCTTTAGCTCTTACCCCAGCTCCAGGCTTATACTCCACAGTCTGACTGTGGCCTTGGTTCTTTGTGCCTCAGTTTCCTTTTCTGTGAAACAGGCATAATGATGATACCCACTGCATAGGACCTTTGTAAGAGGCAGATAGATAACTCATGCAAATGCTTAGAACAGTGAGTGCTTGCTCCCTGTGAGCTGCTATTGTTGCTAACTGTGTGGCCTTAGGCGTGTCATTTAACCCCCAGCTGTCATTTAACCTCTCATTTAACCACTCATCCTTCCTCACTAGATTGCTTTAAGGATTCAAAGTGCTGGCACATAATCGGTGTTCAGTAACAGTTCCCTTGGTTCTTTCTATGGTAATAGTGATGGTTTCCATAGAAATACTTACTGTATGTCAGGCATTTTAGCTTTGACCTTAGTTACCACACTTAGTTACCACAACAACCATGTGAGGAGGCGATACTGGGCAGCAAGGATCCCTAGCTTATGAGGAAATTGGGGGTCAGAAAGACGGCAAGTGGCCCCAGGGGCATAGACTAAATGGCTGAGCCGAGATTTAAAGTCCTATTTCTTTTTCAAACATTGCCATTGGAGTGGATGATGGCCAGTTGTTTGTAAATCTGGTGGCCGGTCCTGTATTGTCACATGGCTTAAGAGTGATTCTTGTATAATGAGACATCACCTAACTCCAGTGAGAATGGCTTTTATCCAAACGTCCCAGATCAGGAGACGCTGGCGTGGATGGGGAGA
>CM052457.1:94674900-94694390 GCA_028533085.1 Varecia variegata | reverse complement strand
GGACGCGTGTGCCTCGTGCTGAAAGCTTCGGGCTGAGCAGCGGCTCTCTGCTGCCCCCTTGTGGCTCGCCGACTGCCTGCATGCAGGCTCCACTTGGGGAGAAAAGAGGCCAGTGAGCTTGGGCAGCAGCACATATACTAACATGGGAAGAATGCACAGAAGACGAGCATGGCCCCCGCGCAAGGATCACAGGACCATCCGAGATTCATTTTTGTTTTAGAAAATGCAGATGAAAATAAATAGGGAATAAAAATGTTAAAGATCCATTCTGTTGCAACAATTTCGTTCTAGGAAACGGTGTTCTTGGGAGTAGGAATGGAAACATATGATTGGGGTGGACTTTCGTTGCTGCTTTTAGTTTTTTGGAGTGTTTTCAGTATAAAGAAACTATGGGTATCTCTTGCAGCAACTAGGACCTTCACAAAGGTGGTGGCAATTGGGACAGATCTTGAGGGATGACTAGGAGTTTTCCAGGGTGGCCTGGTGAGGTGGCTGAGGCCTGTAATCCTAGTACTCTGGGAGTCGGAGGAGGGGGCGATGCTTAAGGCCATCATTTCCAGACCAGCTTTGTACCAGTAAATGACCTGAGGAAAAAAAAGGCAAAAACATGTTTTCCAACTTTTTAAAACTCCCCCCACTCTTTCTGAGATAGAAGCCTGCATCCCGCCTCCAGCAGGTAGACAGGACAAGCCTGGGGGATGAGCCTTCCCAGGCCCTGACACCAGCCTTTCAGGTGCAGGGCTGGCGAAGATCACAGGCTTTGTCTTTGGCAGAGTTGGCAAGATTGGAATAGTTAGCACAGTAGCCTGGAACTGAGGAGTCCTCCCTTTAAAAGCTCTGTATTTCTGCTTATGTTGTGGGAAATTTGCATTTTGAGGGGAGAAAGTCTGCCATTTCTCCTCCTTAGCTTGCAAAATAATAAACTCTTTCCTTCTCTGGAACCACTTCTTTTCCTTCTGATGGGGCCTCGAGGACAAGTGCTGTACTTGTAGTAACAGCCTGAGCAAAAGCGAGACCCCGTCTCTGTCAATAAAAGAAAGGTTACCCACGTGTGGTGGCAGCACCTGTAGTCCCAGCTGCCCAGGAGGCTGAGACAAGGTATCCTTAAGCCCAGGAGTTTGAGGTTGCAGTGAGCTGTGAGGACACCACTGCACTGTAGCACAGGCCACAGGGTGAGACTCTGCATCAAAAGAAAATAGGTTTCTGGGACGACTAGGGGGAAGGGCATTGCAAACACAAGGAAGAGCATGGGCAAAGGCGCAGAGATGCGATAGAACATTGTGGGATTTTAAGCTAGGAGAGCAACAGGATCACGTTGATTCGTTCTTTCATTGAACACACATGTGTCACATACTGTGCTAGGCGGTAGAAATGACAGCAGAGAAAAATACCAAATCCCTAAACTCATGGCAGTTACACTCTATGTGGGGACATAGACGTGGAGTAAATGAATATACAATATGTCTATGGCAAGTACGAAGCAAGGGGTTGGAGTAGAGAGGGACCAGACAGTGACTGCTATATCAGACAGGTTGTTCAAGGAAGGCCTCTCTGACTAGGTGACATTTGAGCAGGACACCATAAACTGAGAAAGCCAGCCTATTCAGTGGATGGGAGAGATCAGGTGGACGCTGGCAGCTTCAAGTGCAAAGGCCCTGTGGCCGGAGCAAGCTTGGTGGGTTGTTGGTGCGAGTAAGGAGCAAGAGTGGGGGTGGGGTGGGGTGGTGTTGGTAGGAGATGAGGTGGGTGAGGTAGCGGAGGACTCAGTCGTGTTCTCACAGAGGGCCTTGTGGCCATGGCAGGGAGTGGCGATCTCATTCTAGGTGGGTGGGAAGCTTTGCTGAGACTGCATGTCGACGTGGGAGAGGAAAGACAGGAACTAGGTGACTGGAACGTTTTCCCGCGAGCAACTGGGAGGACTTCAGTGAGGACATGCTGAGGCTGAGAAGCCTGTTAGACCTCCAAGGGGCTGTTGAGTGGCAGCTGGGCCTGTGTGTCCGGAACATAGAGGAGGGCTCAGAGCAGCAGGTGACTGTGCAGAGGGGATGTTGAAAGGCCGGGGACCGGATGAGACCCTCAGAGAGACAGGTGCACAGAGACAAGCGCAGAAGCACGAGCCCCGTGACTCTCCAACCTCCTGACTCTAGCCCGTGGGGACAGCAGGGCCGGCAGAAGGCACCGAGGACTGACTGGCCGGCCAGGGCGATAACAGGTAAACCGGGAGGGCTGTGGGTCCTGGAAGCCACGGGAAGCAACAGTCAGAAGGAGGACGGAGTGATCGACTGTGTCCAATGCTGCCAAGAAGATGAGGCCTGAGAAGCCCCGCTGAATTTGACAGCAGGAAGGGAGGACACGGTTGAATTTGACACGCCTGGGTTCATGGGTGTGTGGCCTGTGCACTTGAAAGGGGCCCCACTCTCAGCTGCGTCCTGCAATTGGTCTCGTGCTGTTCTGTGACCAGCTTGAAATTCTTAGTAACATTTTGCAGTCAGTATGGACCCTCTCCCACGAGATATGTCCACCTAGAAAGGTGACCTTATTTGGCATAATGGACTTTGCCAACGTAATGAAGGTAATGAACTTGTGAGGAGATGACATTGGTTAGGGGAGGCCCTAAATCCAATGACAGGTGTCCTAATAAGGAAGAGAAGGGGAAAAGACACATAGAGAAGGTGACGTGAACACAAGGCAAAGATTGGAGTGATGTGTCACAGGCCAGTGTGTACCAAGGGTTGCCTGCAGCCACCGGAAGGGGCACGAGAGGCTGGAGCAGATTCTCTCTCAGACTTTCCAGAAGGGACCCACCCTGCTGAGGCCTTGATTTAAGACCTCTGACCTTTAGAGCTGTGACAGAATAAATTTCTCAGTTTTCATTTTGTTGTTGGTTTGTTAGTTTTGCGACAGCCTCGACCTGTTGCCCGGGCTAGAGTGCCGTGGTGTCAGCCTGGCTCACAGCAACCTCAAACTCCTGGGCTCAAGCAATCCTCCTGCCTCAGCCTCCCAGACTGCTGGGATCCCAGGCCTGAACCACTCGGCCCACCCGAGGTTGCGGGTTTCAAAGAGAGGAAACGTTCCGATATGTGTGAATGTGGATGGCGATGCTCTGTGGGCTGGGTGGGGGTCGGGATTAATGCTGCAGGAACAGAAGAGGACATTTGTTTGAGCAAAGTCCTTGAGTCCTTCAGAGGAGAAGCAATGGCGATTGTATGTGCTCTCACCAGAATAAAGCATCGCTCTGTGTCTGAGTGGCAGGGATGCACCTGTCCCCTGCAGCAGCAGCAGCCCTGGTCGCCGGTGTGCTTACCAAGAGTGTTCCCACCCACGACCTCCCTGGATGCTACACATGGCCTGTGAGGTAATAAAGGCCTTCTGTTCATGTCCACTTTGCAGGTGAGAAAATAAAGGCTCAGAGAGGTGAAGTGACCGCCCAGGGTCACACAGCCAGTGACCAGCAGACCTAGGACTCCAATCACCGTAAGGTGTTTCCCTCTCCTTGGCCGCCCGTGTTAGCAGCTTTCGATGCACGGGGAGCGGGGTAGCAATTCCTGGGGGAGTCCACTCATGAGGGTGGAACCCAATGTCTGTATGGGTGGCGCTAGTTGCTCCTTTCGCGACAGTGATTCAGGCCAGCCCTTGGCAGGACTTGCTCCCCAGAGGCAGCTTCAGAGCTGGCCAGCTGACAGCCCGCCAGGCTCCTGGAGAGGGTGACCTGGAGCCCAGAGTCTGGGGAGGGCCCTGCAGGGGCCTGGGGTCCAACAGCTTCAGGCTGTGTGCCTCTGCCTCAGAGAAGACAGCTGAGCTGGGAGAGACAGAAGCCACAGGAAAGGGCTGCCTGGACAAGCACTAAGGTTCAGACCGGGGGGGTGGGGGCAGGTGGAAGAGTGGCCAGGGACAGCGGCTGTCTCACTCAGGCTGCATGAGGGTGGCAGTTTCAGGTGCTGTTGAAGGAGGGAAGTGACAAGCTGAGCTGAATGACAGACAGAATGGGTGGGGGTGCAGACCAGGCTCCGGAAGAAACGGCACATGACCCAATCTTTGGTGACAGTGAAGTGAGCGGGTGACAGTGAAGTGAGTCACTTTCAGGCCTGGAAATGGTCAGGGAGGGGTAAGAGTGATTCCTGCAGCAGCCTCCTCCTCCACCTGGGAGCTGGGACTGCAGGGCACAGTGGCCAGACCTGCGCCGTCTCAAAAACCTGGGAGCAAATGGACTGGGCCCTCGGTGTGGAGCCACCAAAGTCAAGACCAGGATCCCCGAAGTCCCATCCCCACAGAAGCTGAGGTGTCCACATGCTAGAAAGGGGCTCAGAGGATGGACAGGGACAGCAAGTGCCCTGCAGGGCACCTGTCACGGCCCACCGGCTACCAACCCAGAGGAGTGGGGAGCTAAGTGGCCCCATTTGCACGAGGGGAAGGCTGGACACTGCTTTTGGAACGACGGCTAAAGAAAGCAAGCTCCAGGGAGAGGGACAGATGAAGCCAGGGCCAGCCAGGAGGTCACAGCCAAGTCAGGATCATAACACAAAACACCACAAAACCCGACCCCCATCGACTGACACTTGGATCTTAGGACAGTCCCACAGGCAGGTGTAAATATTGTGAGTCCACTTTCTGGATGAAGAAGCTGAGTTGCAGAGAAAGCAAGAGCCGTCCACAGGTCACTCAGTCACGTCTCCAAGCTGAGCGTCAGGCCATCGTGTAAGGTGTCGCCTACAGGGCTCTCAGAACCAGGAGGTGAAATAGAACAGTGTAGTAAGGAGAGTGAATTAACAGCCTTCACGTATTGAGCACCTACTATGTGCCAGCCATTGTTCTAAGAGCTTTCACAGGCAATAACTAATGCATCTCAGTGTGAAGTAAGTATTCCAACCCCGTGTAGTAAGTGTTGTGAGTATGATCACTCCCCTTGTACAAACGAGGACTCTCCTCAGCATAGAATGAGGCAGGGGGCACGGTTTCTGCAAGTTGCCTAAGGTCCCCGTGCAGTAAGGTTGAAAATTGAACCCCAGCAGGTGGCTCCAGAGCCTGTGTCCTTAAGCACGTGGCCCTCCCTACAGATGCACAGGCCGCGCAGGATTCCCTTCCACTCACAGGAAAGGAAAAGCAGCAAGCCCTGGACACGAGGCTCCCCTGCCACAGAGCGCTCAGGACAGGAGGGCCGAGGCTTCTAAGCCAGCTCTGCTAACTGGAGGCCTGCTCCCATCTGTAGGGACAGCTGTCCGCTAAGGGACCACAGCAGCAGCCCCGAGCAGCCAGCAGGCAGCAGGGGGACAAGGGCCACATGCGCAAGGCCTCGGCTGGGGGCTGCCCAGCCTGCTGGCACAGAGACAACCAGGACATAAGCCCCCGCCCATCTCCTCTGCTTAGGGCCTTTCATGGGCTCCAGGAAGGGGCACCACCCAGGGTGGGGGTCTGAGGCACTGGCTTGAAGGAGGGAGGTGACAGGTTGGGGGAGGGCAGTCCGGGCTCTGAAGAAGCTGGCACATGGCCTGTCCCCTGTGAAGTGGACTGAGTGGAGAAATGCTGCTTCCCAGCCCCTGGCCAAGCGCGTGGGAGGGAAGGGAGGGGCTCCCCCTGGGCAGGCTGGGACCCACTGATGACAGCAAGAGGTGATGAACCCGCCAGAGGCAAGAAGCCCCATCTCCTGCCAGACCCGGCCTGGGTGCCCTGCCTGGGGGGTGGGCGGGTTGAGGAAGGACAGCAAACACTCCCCACAGGTTCAGTGTATGGGAACTCTGACCAGGGATATTCCATCCTCAAGCCGAGCCAAGTGCAAAGGGGGCGGCTGGGTGCGGTGGCTCACGCCGGTAATCCCAGCACTTTGGGAGGCCGAGGAGGGGAGATCACTTGGGGCCAGGAGGTTAAGACCGGACTGGGCAGCATGGCAAGACCCTGTCTCCAGAAAGAAAAATTTTAAAAAAGATTGGCCGGGCATGGTGCTGTGTGCCTGTAGTGCCGGCTACTCAGGAGGCTGAGGCAGGAGATTCGGGTTCCCTTGAGCCCAGGGGTTCGAGGCTGCAGTGAGCTATGATGTGGCCACTCCACTTCAGCCTTGGTGACAGAGCAAGACCTCATCTCTAAAACAAAACGAAACAAAGCAAAAGGACAGAAAAGGAGGTGGCTCTTCCAGTCCCTAGAGGGAAGGATTCCCAGGACAAGTGTACGTGGCCCGAGGCAGCCTGGGCCTGCACATCAGCCCTCAGGAAAGCCCCTCCTGCAGCTGCAGAGTCTACACCTTCAACGTCCAGCGGCTCTGCGTCCCCCCCGGAAAGTCAACTCCACAAGGAAAAGGGCTCCCTCTGTCTAGTTCACTACTGATCCCCGGCTCTTAGAACAGTGCCTGACACACAGTAGGTGCTGCGTAAGCGTCGCGTGTCATGGGCTGGGGGCTGGCAGCAGGCGCACCCCTAAGAATAGCTTTTAGCCCTTACGGGCTCCCTCAGGCTTTTGCTGGTCGCTTTCTGGAAATTGTCAGAATGTATAATTCTTAACTGATTCATTTTTAGTTTCAAAGCCCACAAAAGGAATACAGGAACACATTCTCCTTAGACAAAATGCAAGCGTTCCCGAGATGCCTGAAGTCTCCTTTGGCACCCTCCCCCATTCCCGGGCCCGCCGGGAATAACCCTCGCTGCAGCCCCCGCCCTGGCTTTGCTGTGATCCTTCCAGACTCTATTCCCTGCAGTCACACCCACATGCACGCACACACAGATATGCCGTGCTGCTTTGGGGATGTTCTTCAACATCAGTTGGATCACGCTGCTCTGTCCTTCTGCATCTTGTGGTTGTCACATACCAGTGTGTCCGGGAGATCAGCAAACACTTACTGAGCACCCACCCTGTGCCAGGCACCACTCTAGGAGCCGGAGAGGCCTTAGTAAACCACATAGGCTAAATTTCCTGCCTTATGGAGCTTACACTCAAGAATAAACACAATAAGTGAGTAAAACACATAGTTTCCTAGTGTTACTGAAAACTCAGCCACTGGTCCATGAGCCGGAATTACAAAAACGTGGACAAATGGTTTGGGGAGGATGGAAAGAGAGTGTACTTTGCAAAGGAGGATAAATTGTAGACCTTTTCATCTCAAAATCCCAAATTTCCTAAACGTAGACCGAAAAACAGAGCTTGTATCAGGAGAGTTCTTGGTTTTAGGCAAGTACTGTGGTTAGCTATTCTAATGTCCCATCTCTGCCAAAGACAAAACCTGTGAACGGGCCAGCCACCCACCTGAGGGCTGGCACCATCTGAGAGTTTTAACAAAAAACTTAACCTTCCTCAGTCAGGCAGGCCAGTTGGCAGTTCCCAAAAAAGGAGGGGTGAGTTTTACAGAGATAGAAAATCTTGTTTTTTCCCCAGGCCCTTCCCTGTTACATATTCCCACTCTCGATATTTCCCTTCCATATCTATGGGAGGAGGGGCGACATAGTGATTGATCTGCTTCCTGCTGAAATGGGGGTGATGTTTCGGATGGAAGGTTCATACTTACGTATATGTCATTACAAATCTTTGGCAGTATATTTACAGTAACAGATTACTATGCAGAAACGTCATAAGCAAAAACTAGAACAGTGAGGATTGACAAGACAAAATGGACTGTTGCCTTGTACACAATGTCTGATACAGGGCTGGGCAGGAAAGCACCCTGTAGGCGATGAAGAGTCCAGCTTCTGTAGATTCGGAAATCATATATGGATGATAGATACATATCAAGAGCACAGGCGATAGTCTGGAGAAATCCTCACTAGGGCGTTGTCTCTCCATCCTATAGAGAGAACAAAATAATCAATGAAAGATTAATTTAAAAAATTAATATTTTCATTTCTCCCCTTCCTTAAACAGTTACTTTAGATCGTTTAAAGACTGCCCCCTTGTGAGGTATCACGAGATCGGAGGAATAGCCTCCACATGTTTTCGCCATCAAATTGGCACTAACTGATCAATACTATGGTGCTCACACGGTAGTAATATTCTCCAGGGATTAGGGGGTTGAGGGGGTAAACTCACAACTGATGGTCACGGTGAGCATTGTAGAGGGGAAGGGCATGCCTCTAATCCTCACTTGGGTGAGGCAGAGACATAAAATGTAACCCAAATGTTTATAATATCCTGAAATAAAAAAAAAGACAAAATAAAATAAAATAAAGGCTGCCCCCTCAACTGGGGGCGTGGTTCTCTTCTTCCATGGGGCATCTATGTAGTCTGCTGTGGGGGGCCCAGGGTTTCATTTCTGACAACTGCAACGAGGTGTGAGCTGTTAGAGGCACTTCATAGGGTTTCTTCTACTTCTTGGTTTCCAACTGGCGTGGAAGCCTGAAAGAGGTGAACTCATATATAGTGGTTAGTGACTGACCCACTCATCTGGCATATTGCTTTACCCTGCTTCTTACTCTCGGTTGTATTACCATACTTACCTTTGGTTGCTAGGAAGGGTCTCTCAAAAACTCTTTCTTAGGGGCGTAACTTAAGCCTGCTTCTGAGGGATATTCTTATTCAGAGGGGAACAAACAGCAATACCCTATTCTACTTTTCTGACTGGCTGGGTTATGTCTGATTCAAAAGCATTTCCCTTATTGCTTTGTATGGAGGAAGCAAACCTATGAGCTTCTAGACCTGTGGGATCATTGAGTCCACCGTATCACCAGGTTCCCACTGAGGCTCCACTCGAAGGTCATGGGCGACCACAGGACATTGTGCAATAGATCCGGGTGGAGACCACAGGAAGCAACACCACTGGTCACTTGTGAAATGTTCCTGGGCCCTGTCAACAGTGGGGTGTCTGACCCTCGTCCGTTTCCAGGTCCCTTCCTTCTTTGCTGTGGAGCTTGTTGACATCCTCGCTGTAGAAGGAGGGGCTGTTGAGCTGTCTCCGCAGCTGCCTGTGCACAGCGTCCATCACCAGTATGTCATTTTATACCTGCTTGGCCTCTTTCCCTGGACTGCTGATGTCCATCATCCCTTGTCCTTCAAGGCTTCAGACATGCACAGGAACTCAGCAAAGGCTGTTTCCAGCCAGCATATCCTGGGAGGAGCCCATTTTGGAGCTTTAGACGCTTTCTTCATTCCCTGCCTGAAAAGATATCTACTAATACCAAATGAAACTGTCAACTATTGAAAGGGTTGGGCCCCCTGTGTAGTGGGTCACCTTTCTGTCCTTGGACCACCTCGAGCACATAAACAGTTTTTCACACACAGGATCTTTCCCAATGGAGTCTCACCAAACTCATCAAGGCAAACACATGAATAGTCCATTGTTGATGGGGTTTTCCCAAATGAGGTTCCCCAAATCCATTAATACCTCACACGTCTAATGTGTGTAGGTGCCTCAAAAGTGGCCAGACCGAAGTTCCAAATAGGGGAACAAGTCTATGAGGAATTTGTCTCCACTTAGCTGTGCCATCCCAAAAGGCACAGAGTCCCAGTCTTTAGCTTTAAAGGGGGTCTAAATCTAGCTGGGGATCAAGGCCCCAGAAAACAGATTGCCTCCAGTGGCTTTCAGAGAACAGATCACATCCAGTGGCCTTCTTAGCATCTCTGACAGTGCCCTGACTTCTTTTTGCCATGTTGCCACCTTCTTGGGCTCAGCCATGGCTGTATCAAGGCCGTTATTTCAGTGGCACACTTAATACTCTTATCTCGGCTGTCAGGAGACGTCTTTCAAATGGCATGTACCATCATAAAAACATATACATGTTTACCTTTGGTTCTTGAATACTGTAACTCAGCTTCCTGGTCTGAAGTCCCAGGTGACAGTGTCACTGCTGTGCTCACCGCACATCCAGTCCCTCGTTGTCCATGCAGCTGTTCCATCAGTGAGAAAATCCCAATCTTGCTCTGGCATTGGCTGATCTGACAGATCCATCCTGCCTAGAATAGCCTCCAGAACCTCTAAACAGTCATGTTGTAAAAGCAAAAGGGTGGCAGGGTTGAGAATAGACACAGTCTTTAATAACAAGTTATCAAGGAGGCAATATTGTTCAGTGGCTTTACCGTGCCACTGGTCTTGGGGTGCCTCTCAGCATCTGTACTAAGACTCTAAGGCTCATTCCTTGTTTTTCATATTATTTGCAAGTCAGGCAAACCCAGAAGCTCTTCCCTTAGCGGCCTCATACAAGGACTTTACCATTAGTCCAAGTCTGGGATCCAGATGGGAACCCCAGATAAGTTCTGTCCGATTGCAGGTTCACAGATCCCCCCTAAGCTTTCATACCATCGAAGTTCTGCAGCTTGTGTACAGCTGTCTCACTGTTGTTTGCCCCCTCCCCCAGTGCTCCTGCCTGGCTCCCTGAGTGCAGGGGACCATGCAGGGATGGGGCTGTGTTGTCGGAGGTGGGGAATGGACTGCTTCTGTCCATGCAGGTGGGCATCAATTGAACTCCCACTCTCAATTTCTCCCAGAGCTCCTGTGGGAATATTTTGAGGCAGGGGCCTTTGGCCCCCTCCTTTGTGGTCTGAGTCCTGGACTTAAAAAAACAAAAACAAAAACAAAAAAAAAAAACATTTACTCTCCTGCAGGTTTCTTGCTACCAGGAGTCCTGGCAGTGTTCTGTCCAATGTCCACTTTTTTTTTTTCAAAAAGCGCACTGTTTAAAGGACCCTTGGTGGGCACAACTAACGTACATGTATACGTTTCAGTTTTTTGTTCTTTCCTGGCATTATATCCTTTCCAATTGTCCTGCTCTAGCTAGGAATGTGCCCTCTGGCTGAGCTGAGTTTTCTGCCAAGAGTGACCATTCCAAAGCCCAAGTCATAATTTAGTGGGTGGGTGATTTGTGCCCTCCCCCACCTCAGGAAGTGGCAGTGGCAGTGGGGCTCAGGCTTGGGGGGCTGGCCACTCTAGCACAGTGACGGCAGTGATGAAGGCTGCTGAGTAGGCCTTGCCAGCCGAGTTGCAGGCACAGCACACATTGACCCCACATTGGTGGGCAGTGCACTGCCAGCAGGCCCTGCTTGGCATCATCCACTGGGAAGCTCAAGCTGCCCAGAGGCTGCCAGCTTCTGCCTGCCCTTCACAACAGTGGGTGGTGGCTCCCCCAGGACTACACATTTGAGCTCTGCCTTGGAGCCACTTACCACCGTGCCGACTGCAGGAGTGGCATGGGGGAAGGGCCAGTGGTGAGCCCACCAATGCCTGGAGTCCCAGCAAGAGCCCTGGAGACAGGGTGCATCAGAGATAGGGCACAGGAACCTGCAGCTCTCCCCTGGCCACCTGCTCCCTGTTTGCCTCTTTACCCTAGGCCTGGAGCTGCAGCTCTGTAGTGGCAGGGGCGATTCCCCAGGCGGGATCTACGGAGGCATGGCAGAAAGGTACCACTTCCCTGCCCACCTGTGGACCTCCTGCTGGGGCCCCATAACACCCCAACTGAGGAGAGCACTGGTGGGACCATGTCACGCGCATGCCCGGGGGCACTGGGTTGGCAGGTGCTCCCTCCCCACCTATGTCTCTCTCTCTTGGGGGGGGGGTTGGCCCTCTACTGCAGGTCCGCCTCTGGGGCTGCAGCAGTGCTGACCCAGAACTGGTGCAGACCAGGGGACACTGACCAACTAAAACAAAGTATTTCAACTATCCCAGGCCTTTAAGATTGTATTAGGTCATTAAACAAGAAATGTCTGACCTTGAAGAAATTGGACATATCCTACCCAATAACCCAACACATATGGGATCTTGTCCCATTTACCTGATCTTTGACAAAATAATTCAGTTATAAGACAGTAACACTGAAGGTTTTATTTAACAGCCACTTCTCCTCACATTCCAGCACATTTATTGGGTTACAATAACACCATTCTCTTTACACATAGGTTTATAGCTATAAGTTGACCATTCAGCCAAAATTTCTCTCCCAAGGGACTTTTAGATGGAACCTTCCTATGTTGCAACAAAAATTTTACAAACAAACAAACACATACAATACAGGGAATCCCCAACACAAAATGCCACAGCCGACCAAATGGGAACCACAAATGAGAACTGAATTCTCAATTGACAATCAGTGTCTCCTAATCCAAAGGGGGCAACCAAGAACCAAATTTTCTCGGACAAGAGAACCAACATCTCCCAATTCCCCCTGGCTCCCTGGGAACCACAAATGAGCTCAATCCAAACCAGGTCCCCTAGTTCCACTCAACCTCTTGATTTACCACCCCAAATTGGTGCCTCAGCCAACACTGAGGTCTGAAAACCCCCATATGGGTGGAAACAGGGTCACAGCATCCTGGGAAACTTTGCTTACAAATGGCCATGGCTGTTGCAATGCTTCCCAAATCTGTTTCCTTCCCCTCAACTCAGTTCAGGTTGGTCAGAGGTGTGTCCATTTGGGGAGAAAGAGACAGGGCTTCCCAGAACTAAACAGGTCCCAGCAGCCGCTGGGAGAATCCCTTTCTTTCTTACCTGAAAATGCTATGTTTCCTGCCCATGGCTTCACCCAGAGCTGCTCCCTGCCTCTTCCAGCAAGTTACAGGGTTCCATTCTACTGGGAAGCTGATGTCCCCACCCAGGGACCCCAAATCTGTTACTGAAAGCTCAGCACTTGTCCTCGAGGCCACATCAGAACAAGAACAAATGGTTTGAGGAGAAGGAAAGAGGTTTATTAATTTGCCAGAAAATGAGGAGGATGGAGACTCCTGTCTGAAATGCCATCATCCTCCCAATAAGCACAAATACAGAGCTTTCAAAGGAAGGCCATTCAGCTTCAGCCAATTGTTGTTCAACTACAGCTGATGATTCTGATCCATCCCATCTCTGGGGAAGCCAATACCGTGACCTCTGCCACCTGAGAGGCCCACCCAGACCTCCAGGACCTCTGCCTGCCAGGTCTGAGCAGGGCCAGCAGTTCCGTGGAGCCATGTCCTGTAGCACAAAGAACAAAAGACATTACCCTGCCCCTTCCAACCACTGGCCCAAGGCAGGGATGCAGGTTTTAGTTTTCAAAAAGGAGTGGGGGATGTTTTAAAGAGACAGAAAATATTTTTGCCATTTTTTTCAGGCCATTCCCTCTGTAACAGGGTCTCCCAGATTTTTTCTGTGTCCTGACTGAGAAACACAGGGGGACTTGACTGCTCTGTGACCTGGCCAGCAACACATTCCCCCTGCAGGCTTGAACCCAAACCAAGGCCTTGAACAATCCCAGGAAGTGGTAAACTTATTTAGGTTGTTGCTTGAAACACTGAAAGATCAAAAATCTTGCTAAACACATAGAAACTAGTTCAAACTCTGAACCAAATTCTTTAACCCTCATATAAACTCCATAACCCAAGCCCCTCAATTCTCACATACCTAGGTAGAACATCTCCTGTCTTACTGTCCATCATGAGCAAGCTGAATCCCCCTTTGTATGTAGGTTCTCCTAAGAAATAATTTGGATTGATTACCCTGGCCTTTAGTGATTCTTTCTTTGGAATCCCAACCAGCCCCATCTGCGGATGGTTTGAGGCAGTCCCTTGTGGGAATTCCCCTGCCACCACTTTTGGGGCAACTCCAGCTGGGGGTTATGCCAGATAGAAAACAGGTAGATGTATTTTTGGTCTTTTGAAAACAACTTAAACTCCATCTCCTTACTTTGTATACATTTATAGTAACTCTTCTCTTTGTTTGAAAGGTAACTTTTGACATCTACCTGGAGAGACCATACTCTTGTATTGTCCAATTAAGAATTATTTCTGCCCTTCCTTTCCCCCTGCCCTTTGTCTCTAAGTACTTGTAGCTAAAGTAGTTGTTTGGAATTTTGATTTTCAGGCATTTCCAAGTTAGATCACCAAGGTTCTGATTATATTGTATTTGTTTGAATCAAGAACCAAGTTACACAAATCTAGTTTTAATCATAAAAGCTTCCCTCCCAAATAGTTCACACCTTCTTCCTACTTAGTTTGACCATCAACCTTAGTACCTTAGAAAGCTTACTGGCGTGTGTTCTTCACTGTGACAAACTTTCGAAAGCAAGACCACATTGAGAACTATTAGATTACTGTAAAATGCTGAATCTACTGTACTCCTCACAATGTTGTATTTATAATTTTTCACCCAAAACTAACATCTGCAAAGATAACATATCTTGGGTCAGCATATTTGTTGGTGTCCAGTTTCTAAAGATATTTTTATAAAACAAGGTTATTTCCTTACATTAGAATAAATTTCTGATCAATGCCTTTGGGATATTTGAAATGTATTTTAAGAGAAGTACTCTTTGTGGGATTAATTTTAGAAGACTTCTCTCTTTGAAAACCTAGACTGTGGGTAAATTATAATCTGCAGCAATGTTTTGCTTATCTCTTTTGCCTTACGCCACCACCCTGCCTTAATATATCTGGCTCTTGAAAGAAGCAGAGGCATGTTAAAAAAATATTAATAGTATATATAACTCTTGAAGACACCATCCACTTCTGGGAAAGCTATTCACTTTTTCCCTGTTCTTCCAGGCAGCCTGATCATGAAAAAGAATGTTCTTTGTTAGTGTGTGTTGGACTGGATATGAAGATTGACTGAGAGATTTGTGCTGAGCACTCTGGCTTTTAGTTTCAGCCGTGGCCAGAGCAGAAAAGGTGTCAATATTGGGTCAGATGGTGTCCTGGAGCTTATTTGTGTAAACCCTGTAGTTCTGAGGCTGCTTAAAGCATTGAGAAATTTAATGGTTAGGAAGAAGGAAAATGGTTATCACTGGGAAATAAGAATTTTTTGTTTTCATAATCATCCTTTGAGAGTGGCAATGGGCATACACAGGTATATTCTTGGATTTTCCCAACAGGGCCTGGGGCCTCTGTGTAGTAATAACATCCTTCTCTCTGTGGAAACCCCATGTAACACACAACCACTTTGCTGACATTTGACAACCACAAGTGAAAAAGGAAGTAAGAATAAAGGAATAAAAATTAGTGGACACCATGACATGCCTTCCCAAGGAAACAGAGCCTCCCTTCACACTGGGAACGTAAGTGCTGTGAAACTGATCTTTGAATATCCCCCATAAGAGGATATTCTGGTATAACCATGGTACCTTATTTGTAGTCATTGCAATCACTTTATACTATGACTGTGATGTCAATAATTAATCACTTCTAACATAAAACTTCATTAAAGGAGAGTCACATTGCTAAAGATTATTCAAAAACAAAGGTTCAACTGAGAAGAACTTTATGCTTTAAAAAAGCAGGCCTGGCTTCTTCATCCTCCTAACCTGATTTTTGTTTTATTTTTTTTATCCTGGCAGTTTTGCACAAAGAAGATTTCATGAAAAAAGCAGAGGTATGACTGCTTTTTGCAATGAGTGTTTATTCTGGAGCATTACTCAGGGAACCATCTTCTTACTATTGCTTTGAGCAGCACTAAATGAAAAGGTCCCCTTTCAGTGTTTAATCAGCAGGAAGTGGAGTTCTCTCAAGGATGTTGAAGGTGACAAAATACATTTGGAGGAGAGTTCATCTGCCTATGAGCTGGGGAAGGTACAATCCGCTTCCTGAGCTTGCAGTGGGAGAGGGAGAGGAGCATCTTTCTGGCCTTCATAAAATTTCTTCTCGTGTTTCTTTTGAAGTGGCAGGACCATAGGCCAGAATGACTTTTACTCCCCTAGGTCCTTCACAAAAAGGGAGGTGAGTGACCATAATTTGGAGCATATTGGTTGAATGTTCAGCTGCCAACTTCCTAAATACTGTGAGCAGCCTCTGAGAAAGTTTCTCTTAGAGTCTAGGGTTCAGACCGAATTAATTACCATCAATGGAACTCATCCCTGTCTAGAAATACACTGTTGTTTCACTGTCACACCTCTTCTTGCACATATTTGTGGTCCTAAAGGGGCAGGGTGGGGATCAGGATAGCACGATGGGGGGCGGGGACAGAAAAGAATGTATGGGTCAGTGCAAACTCACCATGGCACCTGAAAACTTCTGTGATGTGCAAGGGCCTATTCATGAGATATCATCTCATGAAACGAGACCTCCTTATTCTGTTTAAATGGCATTTCCTTAACAATTTTTATCTATACCCTACGAACCACAATTGGCACACAAAAACAAATGTATTCAGAATTCACATCTTTATTGATAATATAAGTGCAGAGGAGATAAGGGTAGCATGGGAGCATGGGCAGTCCAGGTGTCAGTGGCACCAGAAGAACCCATCTCCAATCTGGCTCCTGAAGCAGGATGGCATTATAGGACTAATCCAACACTAGGACGATAACGTGATTCACGACAGCAGGTGGTGCATTATTGAGCATTGATGCCCTCTGATTTCTCCTACACTTGGCCCTTTTATTCTTAAACCAAACCTATAATAAGAGGGAAAAAGGTATTGGTTTAGCATATTGAACAGTTAATGTCATAGTAGAAAAAAACACAATGTGCAACTTTATATACCATTGAGATTTTAAAGTACATCAGGAGAAGCTATTTCCTTATTGCTAAAATACCTTAGGGAAGTTAACACCATACTCCCTCCCTTCAGCTCACCCTTTGTGAGCACCAGCTATGTGCCCAGCTTTAGAATAGACTTATTACTTTGTCTCTCTCCTCCTAATTTAATAGTTTTTAGTGTTTTCTTCCAGGTATTAGATGCAAGTCTGGCTTCTGAATTGTTCCAGGTCCTTGCTGTTAATTCAATGCCTGGTAACAGGGTAAAGAAAGATCTGGGATTGAGGAAAAGATGGCGGAGTGGAGGTAACCTCCTGGATTCGTGTTCCCAGAGGAAGGCATAGATCTCTGCCTGCCACAATGCGAGTGGATCGCTCCCCCACAAGAACAGCGGTGTGAATCCACGGAGAATCAGCATGGGACACAAAAAGCAAGAAAAAGATAAGCTGAACGGGAGATAAGATCGTGAAAATCTGGAGAGTGCGGGACAAACAATAGAGAGTGGAGCATGGGACGGCTGTACCCACCTCACCAGCGAGTGAGGTGGGTTCAGTCCCACAGGAGAGCGTCTTGCTTCCCCACTGACCTCCACACCCACTCAGACAGGGATCTGCCTGAAGCCGGTGCAGAATCACCGCGGGAGACATGGGGCTCTGTGGAGAGGAGACATTAGCGGGAAGCATCTTGGACTCCCGAGCTAAGTGCCAGGACTGCACTTGGCAGGGGAGGGACTGGTCTGGGCTACCGCTGGAGGCAGTTAGGAGACAGTTGAACTGCCTCTACCACTCAGCGGGACTCTAACCTGGAAACTGCTGCGGGCTATTAGGCCCGTTCAGCCCCCAGTTCCGGCACCTGCCAACCCCTGAACATTCACCCCCAGTGCTGGTGATCTGCGGGCGGGCAGTCGCCATTTTCAGGGTCCACAGCCTAGCCGCTGCAGTGCCATAGGGTGCGAGGCTCCCTGGGCGGCTCCCTCCCCTAGTCCGTGGACTCTCGCTAGGAGCTCCGCCCTTGTGTGAACTCTGAGTGCTTCTCCAGTCGCGAGGGATTGGAGAGTGGACCTTGCGGACATTGGGGCAGGGCAGACCATTGCCCGTGGGATCTGCAGCAGCTGGGGCGCTGGGCGATCAAAGGCACCGCCCCCTCCCCCTAGCCAGTATCTTTCACCCGGAAAGAGGTAGAAATCATCTCTGGAGAGGGAGAGACAAGAAAAAGACACTTTCTGTCTGCAACCAGTGTGAATCTTGGCTGCAGATCAAAAGTAGACAGCCCAGTGACTTAACTTGTCAAACCGGTTTTAGGCCAAACAATACCCTGGGACTGGAACCACCAGAAACTACCCCCCAATTGTAGAAGAATCCTGAACAACACATAAGTGACACATAGTGTCCCCCTAGTGACAAAGGAAGCAACACACCTAGGCTGTTACGCAGCTGAAGAACAGAGCACAAGGCATGCTCCTATCCAGACGAAAGCTGAAAGAAGAGATCTAACCATTGATCCAGATGGGAAGGACTCAGCGAAAGAACTCTGGGAGTATAAACAATCAAACAGAAATCACGCCCCCAAAGAGGAATACCAGCTCTCTACCAATGGACACAAACCAGAAAAGTAAAATGTCACAAGAAGAATTTCAAACATGGATTGTAAGAAAGCTGAATGATAAGCAAGAAAAAATGGATAACCAACACGAAGAAACCACAAAAAAAAATCCAGGACATGGAAGAAAAATTCACTACAGAAATCAAAATATTGAAGAAAAATCAAACTGAACTCCTGGAAATGAAGAATTTATTCAGGGAGCTACAAAACACAGTGGAAAGTCTCAAGAGCAGGGTAGATCAAACTGAAGAAAGAATCTCGGAGATCGAAGATAACACTGTCCAATTAAGTAAGTCAGTCACAGAGATAGAGTAAAGAAATAAGAGAAAAGACCAGAGTATGCAAGAAATGTCGGATTATGTGAAGAAGCCTAACATGAGAGTTATGGGCATTCCTGAAGGTGAAGAAGATAGGAAGCCAGGGTTGGATAAGCTATTTGAAGATATAATTGAGGAAAATTTCCCAGGCCTTGCTAAAACTCTAGATATATAGGTTCAAGAAGCTCAAAGGACCCCTGGGAGATTCATTGCAAATAGGAAGACACTACGTCATGCAGTCATCAGACTGACCAAAATATCCACTAAAGAGGCCCTTCTTCGAGCCATAAGGAGAAAGAAACAAGTAACATACAAAGGAAAGCCCATCCGAATAACGCCAGATTTCTCAACTGAAACCTTACAAGCAAGAAGAGACTGGGGCCCCATTCTCACTCTTCTGAAACAGAATAATGCCCAGCCTAGAATCTTGTACCCAGCTAAGCTAAGTTTTGTGTACGAACGAGAAATTAAGACATTCTCAGATAAACAAAGACTGAGGGAATTCACCAAGACAAGACCAGCCCTCCAAGAAGTACTCAAAACAGAGTTACACACGGGCCAGCACAAGAAAGACCCACGAATGTAAAACTACTCAAGAGCTAAAGATAAAAACCCAGATACCACAATGGCTCAAGAGAGAAAACATAGCAATGAAGATCTACCCAACAGGATGAACAGAAATCTTCCCCACTTATCAGTTCTCTCAATAAATGTGAATGGCTTGAGTTCCCCACTCAAGAGACATAGGCTGGCCCAATGGATTAAAAAATACAAGCCAAGTATCTGCTGTCTTCAGGAAACTCATCTAACCTGCAAAGATGCATTTAGACTGAAAATAAAAGGGTGGAAATCGATATTTCAAGCAAACGGAAGCCAAGAGAAAGCTGGTGTGGCGGTTTTAATCTCCGATAACTTAGTTTTTAAATCAACAAAAGTAATGAAAGACAAAGATGGTTATTATATACTGGTGAAGGGTACAATTCAACAAGAAGACATAACTATACTTAATATATATGCACCCAACTTAGGTGCACCCAGATTCATAAAGCAAACCCTACTTGATCTAAACTAAATGATAAATAACAATACTATAATAGCCAGAGACTTTAACACCCCACTGACAGCACAGGACAGATCCTCCAAACAGAAAATAAACAAAGAAATAATGGACTTAAATAGAATGCTAGAACAAATGGGCCTGACTGACATTTACAGGACATTCTACCCAAAATC
>CM052457.1:94647086-94674400 GCA_028533085.1 Varecia variegata | reverse complement strand
AGTAGCTGGGACTACAGGCATGCGCCACCATGCCCGGCTAATTTTTTCTATATATATTTTTAGTTGGCCAGATAATTTGTTTCTATTTTTTAGTAGAGACGGGGTCTCGCTCTTGCTCAGGCTGGTCTCGAACTCCTGACCTTGAGCGATCCACCCGCCTCGGCCTCCCAGAGTGCTAGGATTACAGGCGTGAGCCACCACACCCAGCCCCTTATTTGTTTCTTAGAGCTCGTATTGCTGTCAGAATGCCATTGAGAAAACACTATGTAAACCGAGGGATGGGGAAAAGCAACTCACCAAACCATAAGTTTTTCTTTTCCTCTGAGTTTGCCTTACTAGTCTGGGAAAGTGCTCCCAACCTCTTCTCAAATTTTACAACATGAACCAGGCCTGACTGTGGGCCCAGCTCTTGGCATGAGGATGCCTGCACTCAGTGGCCTGCTTTGTTGGGCTGCTTTTCTGGACACCCCGCCATCAGATCTGCTGTGCGTTTCTATCACTGCACTCACACACGCACTTTACAGCAAAGCTAATAATAAGGTGAAGGAGCTCAGGAAATTTGAACCCAAATATAACTCCTTGGTATAAAGAGTATTTTGAATTAAAGGCCCTTCCAGATCAATAGGCATTGGAAGGGGCTTTCCCCCTTATCTACATAAAGCAGATAAACCCATCAAAAAGAACAATTGACTTCTCTTCTCCTCCCTGTTATCTCACTATATTGCAGGCAAGAAGATCAAGAATGCAACCAGATCTGGTCCAAATCATTTTCAATATAATACCTGTCTCTCAAGGTTAATTTAATTTGCAAAGAGAATCACTTACAAGTCAATCTGTTTCCCCCATCCATTCATCTTCCCTAGGAACCATTTATTGGCCCTAAACAGAATTGCCTATATTCCTCATCTCTCCCTCCCCTCTAAAAGGAAGGTATAAAAATTTCTGGACTTTATTGGGATACTGGGTAAGGTAATCAGTCTGTGATTCTCCCTGTGCACATGGCAAATAAACCTCTTTCTTTTATTAATCTGCCTTAATTGTGAGTTGAGCTTTCAGTGAACTTTGGGGGGAAAGGGAAAGTTTCCCCTCACCCCTACAAAGGTCATCTTGATTTTCTTTTTGTTCTGTTCCCTCCCTCCCTTCCTTCCTTCCTTCCTTCCTTCCTTCCTTCCTTCCTTCCTTCCTTCCTTCCTTCCTTTCAATAGGGTATTGCTTTGTTGCTCAGGCTAGAGTGCAGTGGCATGATCATAGCTCACTGTAACTTTGAACTCCTGGTCTCAAGGGATCATCTTGCCTCAGCCTCCCAAGTAGCTGGGACTACAGGTGAGCACCACCATGCCTGGGTAAATCTTGATTTTTCTTTTCTTTTCTGGCTGTTTTTTTTTTTTTTTTGCAAATATCTTTTTGATACAGCTTATGGTTTTCTTTGGCCTCAAGTATGTCATCATTTGATCCCATGACCTACAAATTAGTCATCCCTGACTAAAGAAATGAAAAGTATTTGAAATTAACACAGGTACATATCTATCCTGAAATGAGGTCCACTTCCCCAAATAAATTCCATAAAACCTACCTCTCCAAAATAGTACCACCAAAATGGAAAAATAAACCCTTAGATGGATAGAAATTCCTCAAGATTAGTACTCACTTAGGCATTTAGTAGTTTCATAATGTTGAATTTGTGTGTTATCTTCAAGGTCTATTTTGACCATATGTAATATTTTTTAAATCTCTTCACCCTTCTTAGGTCAACTGAAATTAAGTCATATTCTTTTTGTTTGTTTCATTCTTTAGACAAATTTCCAAAGCTTACAAATCTTTCCCCTATTCTAACCATAATGTGACTATTACAGCAATGTTTACAGGTTGACACATTAAAGTATTTCAGAAAATTAAAATTTAGAGCTGCCACTCTATACTGCCTTACTCAAAACTTAAAAACAAAAGGAGGACCAGGCACTTAGATTTTTAAGCTATTTTCCTACATCAGTCTCAGTTTAACTAAACATACACTAACTAGTTCCTCATATGGTGTGTTCTGTTGGTGAATTACTCCCTCATCCCAATATTTATAAATTCATTCATTTCGCTAAGTGCTTATGCCTGGCTTTAAATAATTTAGTATGATTGAACCCTCTTATAATCCTGTTCCTCCTTGCATTAACTTGAATACTTCTAAGGTCAGACTGAGCCCCAATATGACCACACAGAAATGCTTCCTAAAGTATACCAGTGTAACAAGGAGTTGAATTTTACTTATTGGACATATACATATACACTTGTACACACTTTATATGTATACAAGTATACATGTATGTGTTTATATATATAGATATATATTTAATTTTGTACACAGAAATAGGACAAGTAGTTTGTTGTTTTGTTTTCTCCTTTAGGAAATCATATTCCCTAACTGGAACGGGAAATGGGAAAGAACCATAAGCTCGAGTTTATGTATCCCATTTTCCACCCACAAAAAATCCAAGTTCAAAACTTATTTGCCAGTGAAAAAAGGCAGTAAAAACACATCAACTTGAGAACGTACCAGAAAAAGCTATCAAAACTCTGAAGTAAGGTTTAGAATGGCTGTCTTGCCATATTGCTTTTTACAGGTTTACTGACCTGCACTCTTGCTTCAGTCACACCCATGCGTCTTGCAAGCTCCCGTCTGTGTAGAGAAAACCACAAATGTTTAGTATTTGAACTTGTGGATGAAATGAAATATAGTATTTACATTTCATGGTTGTTTTTAAATTTACTATCTCCCCTCACAACTCCCCCAAGTATATACTTTTCTGTAATTCCCAGTTCCAGGCTTGATTTAGAAATGGTTTGCCCTCATCACAAAATTTAAAGTGGTATTAACAACTCGGTAATCAAAATAAATAATTTTAATGCACTATTTTAATAAATAAAAATTAATGCAAAAATCTGCGATGAACAAATTATCAAAATTTTAAATAAAGGAAAGATCCCACACTGCAGTTGCATGACAGTACTTATTCTCCTTATTCCAATTCCAATAAAATTTTATTTATAAAAACAGGCCACCAGCACAGGCAATAAAATGAAAAATAGATAAATTGGGCTATATCAAAATTAAAAACTTCTGTGTATCAAAGGACACAATCAACAAAGTGAAAAGGCAACCCACAGAATGGGAGAAAATATTTGCAAATCGTATACCTGATAAGGGGTTAATGTCAAGAATATATAAAGAGCTCCTACAACTCAACAAAAACAAACAGATTTTAAAATGGGCAAAGGACTTAAAGAGATATTTCTCCAAAGAAGATATACAAATAGCCACTAAGCACATGAAAAGATGCTCAACCTTACTAATCACTGAGGAAATGCAAATCAAAACTACAATGAGATACCATCTCACACCCATTAGGATAGCTACTATCAAAAAAACCAAAAAATAATGAGTGTTAGTGAGGATGTGGGAAAATCTGAACTCCCAGGTACTGTTCATAGGAATGTAAAATGGTACAGCCACTATGGAGAAGAAGATGGAGCTTCCTCAAAAAAATTAAACACAGAATTATCATATGATCCAGCACCTGGGTATATACCCAAAATAATTGAAAACATGGACTTCAAAAGATACTTGTACATCTATGTTTACAGCAGCATTATTTATAATAACCAAAAAGTGGAAGCAATCCAAATGCCCCTTCATAGCTGAATGATTAAAAAATCTGATATATATTATACATATATAGATATACACAATGCAATATTATTCAGCCTTCAAAACGAAGGAAATTCTAACACAAATGGATGAACCCTAAGGAAATTATGCTAATGGAAATAAGCTAGTCACAAAAATACAAATAATGCATGATTCCACTTATATGAGGCACCTAGAGTAGTCAAAATCAGAGTTAGAAAGTAGAATGGTGGTTGCCAGGGGCTGGGGAAAAGGGGCAAAGGGGAGTTCCTTAACAGGCATAGAGTTTTAGTCTGGCAAGATAAGAAGAGTTCTGGAGATCTAGTGCACAACAGTATGAATATACCTAACGCAACTGAACTGCACACTTAACAAGTGGTTTAGATAGTTAATTTTATGTTTACATTTATTTTACCATAACTCAAAGGAAGCCCCCAAGCAGTTTCCAGACTTCATTCATGTAAACACTGCATGAAAATATTTACTTTGATGCCCAGAAAACATCCCCCACCTAGTACAAAGGCAGGAGAGGACCCCCAGTGGCTTTTGCCCGTGGGGGAGGAGGCGGCCAACCTGGAGAGAGAAAGAAGTCTCAAAATTAACCCAAACTCCCTGGAGAACTGGGTGCCTCCTGAAGCAAGCCACTTACCTTGTGAGCACATCAGGGTATTGAGTATATCTGAAAGCATTTTCCAGCTCCTGCAGCTGCAATGCTGTGAAGTAAACACGCTGGCTTCGACCGCGGCGCCGGTTCCGGGGCTGCGGATTCTGCTCAGCAGCTTGGGCTGGCTCCTCCAGCTGCTCCTGCCCGGGCTCCTGGTCGCCGCCATCACCCCCGCCTCTGCCGCCGTCACCCCCGCCACTGCCACCGTCACCCTCGCCACTGCCGCTGCCGCCGCCGCCATTGGGGTTCACGTCTGCCTCGTGGTTCACATCTCCCTCGTGGTCGATATAGCCATTTTGGTCGATATAGGCATCATTGTCGATGTAGCCATTGTGGTTGATGTAGCCACCGTGGTTGAAGTAGACCTCATGGTTCACGTCGACCATGAGGCCATGAGCTCCTACACCAATACGGACACCTCCTGCTTCTGCTGCTACAGCCAGAACAGGTCTGGCTCTTATTTCTACCTCGTACACCCCCAGGCAGTAGTAGCGGGGGTCATCATGGTAGTTGTGCCCACGATCCATGGCTGGAACGCCTCACACCTACACAAACTCTGTGGTTTGGGGTCAGAGCTGTGGCCAGAGGGTGTAGCTAGTCCTCGGATTGATACCGGTTACAGGGGTTCTGCGATAGGGTCAATGACAAATCACTCCACTTTAGACGATTCCTATTGGCTTTCTTTGTACCACCGGTTGCAGTGGGTGGAACTTGCTTAGGCGCGCAAGTGACCAGACATGCCCAAAAAATAGCGGCGGTGTGGAGAAGAAAAGCGCCAATGGGGGCATACGCATGTGCAGGATGGGGGCCCCAACTTACAGCTTTGCTGACTACTCCCTACTTGGGTGGAATGACTACCCTGAGGAAGGGACTGTGCTGGGTTGATTATAAGCTGATTTTGGGGTTGAAGGGGAGGAAAGTGGGGCAAGACCTCACACTGACCATAGGGCTTCTCATGTAAAATTTTTTAGAATGTCCCATGGCCAGGCCACACATTGCATGGGCTAGTAGTAATTAAGCTGAAATAAGTGACTAGGGGGCTGCTTGCTCGGAGTTCCAGCAAGGACACTGAAAGAAGCGCAGTCATCCTCCCCTGGGTGCTGGAAGTGGGATTTTGAGGCTGGGCATGCTGGAAGAGGTCAGGAGCTACAAACTGAGAGCAGCAGAGACAAGGACATTCTGCCATCCCAGGGAAGGGTAGTTCCCTGGAGTTCATTGGAGCATCCGTCGCGGTCCAAGCACTGACCATGAAGTTCTTCCCAGTCCTCGACTCCCAGGCTACGGTAACTGGTACCACCGTGGCTTCACCTGGGCTGAGGCTTCATGCCCCTGCAGACTCTGGGCTGTGATCTGCAGTGATCCTGGGTCGGGACAAGAGGTATATCCAGCAGCTGAGTCTGATCCTCTTGTGATGCCTGGTCCAGGTGACAACATGCCTGCCTCAGGTTCAAAGTGTAAGTGCTATCCCTTAGACGCCCGCTATTGGCTTCCCATTAATAGTTTCTGCCAGTTGTGATGAATGGGACCTGCTGGTGTGTGCATGCATGAGGGCTAGGTCATAAAATGGAGACAGTGCTTGCAAGAAGGGTGCGGGTAGGGTGCGTGGGAGTGTGTGTACAGAATAGGGACTCCATGTTGCACCTGAGATGGCCACGACCAACTTAGTGGGATGCCTTCCTGTTTGGGCATGGGGAGGGAGCAAGAAGTGAAGAAAAACCTCACACTATCCCTTGGAGAAAAGTTTGCAGATATCTTTAAAACCAACCCTTCATATCCAGCAGCCAGTAATCCAGCACAGGCTAGTAATTAAGCTAAAATGATTTGCTATGAGGCCACTTGCTTTGAGTATCTGCAATAATGCTGAAATCAAAGCCCTCCGTGCTTTTGGGAGCTCGGGGAGCAGGATCTTGGGGCTGGGTTTTATCAAGAACATAAGAAAGAACTAAAATGTCTTTTAGTTCATGTGACTTTGGAAACCTTTGATAATTAAAACTAGTTTTAAAATTGTTATGTGTGTACACACTGGGGATCCTCTGTCTCTGCCATTTGGGCTTTTATGCCATTTGGACCTAGGACAGATCATTTAGAGTACCATTTGGTTTGACATAAGATTCTTAAAAACTTCTCTGATGTAGTGTTCCTGGACTTGTGTTTGAAACTTCTTAAATTTCTGTTCTTGTACATATGTTTAAACTGATGGACAAATTACATCAAGAAAAGTTCAGAACTCAAATGGTCAATCTGCCACTAAAGAGTTAAAACGCAGTCTGTCAAGCTCTCTATCTTCCTTCTTTAAAACTGCAGTTGCTAGGTTACTGGTATTAAGGTAAAACTCACTGTCTATGATTTCACTAATTCAAGGATACTTGAAATAGCCAGTTCTCACTTGAAACTGAGGAAAGGGATAAAATTTGGGTTTCTCTTTTGAATAAGGTTTTCATATGATATAATAAGAATATTAATTCTAACCAAAAAAGGGGGGCTTAAAGACAGAAAATAAACAGATTAAGTTTGCCTCCTTATTAACTTGTATTTCATTTTGTCTATACTAGGTCTTATGATTATTTGGCAAGCCGAGTCTCCTCTCTATCAAAGAGTAAAAATATGTTTTGGCCTTTTGAAATCTTTTAATTATCAGTTTGGCTAAGTGAATGACTAAAGAAATGTAAAAAGGTGATGAATATAGAAATATATTTTTGGTAAGAAAGGTTAAACAGAAAGGAGAATAATATTGTATGAGCAAAGACCTTGTATGGAAATTTTTTTGTCCTAAAATAACCGGTTATTTAAGAAAAGGGAAATTTAGGACAAAACAGAAGTCTTAAGTATGTTGTAGATAAGGTTCATAGAAGGGAATTTATGGAGGAATTTTGTATGTGATCAAGTTGGCTATAATTAAAAAAGGAAGCTTTTGGTTGAAACAACAAAGTTTTCTTAAAATATTAATTTGCTCTTAATGAAATTACATGAATACTATACTCTTGACCTTTCTTGATATTTCTAAATTATTTAATATGGTCAAAAAATTTCTCATGCTGTTGCTAAGAGTCATTTGTTCCCCCATTCAAGGTACTAGTTTTTCTTGTTCACATTCTTCTATATTATACTGTTCACTCATGACCCTGGAAACACTCTTGCTAATTCAAATGCCCTTTTCATGCTTTGTTTTCCAGAGTCATGACAAGTATTGCACAAATAGCAATGTTTACCTGATATCTCCAAGATTTAAAACTATTGAATCCCACCTGGCCCAAACTTGTTAATCACTGTCTAAGCCCTGCTACTAAAACTACAAACATCCTCCCTCTAGGCCCAGGGACTATCATGAAAGAGGCAGGTGTGTGAGATTGTAAGGGCTGATTTTGAGGGATGGAATTAGTTTACATTCCACATCTCTCCTAGGATACCTTTGTTTCTTAGCCCCTTTAAACTTACCTATGGGCGTTTTTTTCTCCTGTCATCTTTTGCCTCAATTCCCCATCCCCACTTGGTACTTACTTGCCAGAAGTAGAGCTAATTCGACAACTTCTTAGGAAATATGCAAATACTCACCTTCCCCAACCTCAACCTCTTAATTTAAAGGGACCACAAAATTTACAGCCTGGAGAATGGATTTTACCTAAGGATCTTTAAGGACAAATGGGGCCCCTCCAACTGTTGTAGAAAGGACCTTTTCAAATAATTCTCACTACTCCCGCTGCAGCCAAACTTCTGGGAATTCCATCCTGGATTCATTTCTCCCAACTGAAACCTACTGATCTTCCATGAGCTCCCCGGAAATCCACCAGCCTACATCTGCCAGCCCATCACTAATACCAGACTCTGATTCACCTGACAGAAGCCCAAAATCGTGAGCTTCAATAATATGCTGTGGTATGTACAGCTTCTTATTGCCCTGGTCTTCCTGCTTATACTTCTCTTGTTATTCTATGAATGTCACCATAGCCCAGCTTACATCCCAGGCTAGTCTGTCCTTTGCCCATGCTGGGAACCTAATAATGACCTTACTTGCCCATATCTCCCACTATGGCCACTCCATAACATCTTTATTTGCCTACAGTCCAAGAGGCCCTCTAACTTCTCAGAACTATGAACTCTTCTTTCCATGTGTGGCCTTAATTTTCTTGTCTAACACCTCTCCTAAGACCCCTAATGGCTCTTATTTTGGTACTCATTTTCGGACCCTATATTCTCCACTATCTGGTAACATTCATACAAAACCAAATTCAGGCCCTACCTATTTCTCTCCGTCAAAACCCCCATTCTCCCTCTACTCTTGCTTTTAAGACCATCCATTTTCAACCCTTCCCTCTTAATGATTCAAATAGACTCTCTCAGGCAGGGACATCCCTTGACCCTTAGGCACCAGGAAGAAGCTACCAAAGAACAGACCTCTGTTCAAGTACCCTAATTTCCAAGTTCATTAATAAGAATATTAATTTTAACCAAAGCCAATGGGGGAATGAAATGGCAGCTTTTGTAATAAACTAGCTAACAGAGAAAAATATAAACTACCGAACTCACTGTCTCCAAGATTGACCACAGATACATTAACCTTAAACTCATTGTTCTTGAGATTAATCACCTGTCTTTTAAGATTAACTAAACTCCTGATGAGTATGTGTTCACAGCATTTGAGAGGAGCTGAACACACAGAAAAAAGGTATAAATCCTCCTTTACATTCACCAGACCAGTCCTGCCAGATAAGACCGTCTCCAGGTGAAGGAAAAAATAGGAGAAACAGACACTCTGACATCTTACAGCTGTCTCCTCTTAATCAGCCTACAACAATAAACTTTTCTTTACCCCACTACAAGCCCCCCAATAAGACACCTAAAGCTACTTGACCTCAGTGCCAGCACTCCTTATTTCTTTTACTCTTGTGCTATGCCCATTTTCCCTCTCTCTGGGAAAAAGTACAATAAACATCATATTACTTTCTATCCTAATCTTTGTGTTGAGATTCTTTCTCCACCCAGGCCACGAGCTCCTCATCCTAACTTTACCCTAACATTGGTAACTCTGGAAGTCATATTCCCCTCCACCCTGGTCTCGGGTTCATTGTTCCTGTTTTTTATTTTTTAATTTTTTAATTTCAGCATATTATGGGGGTACAAATGTTGTTAAGGTGACGTATATTGCCCTTGCCCCACCCAAGTCAGAGCTTCAGGCGTGTCCATCCCCGAGATGGTGCACACCAGACCGATTAGGTGTGTATATACCCATCCCCTCCTCCCCCTCCCATCTGCCTGACACCCGATGAATGTTATTACTATACGTGCACCTAAGTATTGATAATTTAAAACCAATTTGATGGTGACTACATGTGGTGCTTTTTTCTCAATTCTTTGAACACTTCACTTAGTATAATGGGTTCCAGCTCTATCCAGGATAATACAAGACGTGCTAGATCACCATTGCTTTTTGTGGATGAGTAGAACTCCATGGCATACATATACCACATTTTATTAACCCACTCATGTATTGATGGGCACTTGGGTTGTTTCCACATCTTTGCAATTGTGAATTGTGTTGCTATAAACATTCTAGTGCAGATGTCTTTTTTATAGAATGACTTTTTTTCCTTTGGATAGATACTCAGTACTGGGATTGCTGGATCAAATGGTAGTTCTACTTGTATCTCTTTGAGGTATCTACATATTGCTTTCCAGAGAGGTTGTACTAGTTTGCAGTCCCAAAAGCAGTGTATGAGTGTTCCTATCTCTCTGCAACCATGCCAACATTGATTGTTTTGGGACTTTTTGATGAAGGCCATTCTCACTGGAGATAAGTGATATCACATTGTGGTTTTGATTTGCATTTCCCTGATGATTAGAGATGTTGAGCATTTTTTCATATGTTTGTTAGCCATTAGTCTATCTTCTTTTGAAAAGTTTTTGTTCATGTCCTTTGCCCACTTTTTGATAGGGTTGTTTGATTTTTTCTTGCTGATTTTCCTGAGTTCTATATAGATTCTAGTTATCATACCTTTATTGGATGTGTAACATGCAAATATTTTCTCCCATTCTATAGGTTGTCTGTTTGCTCTCGTGATAGTTTCCTTCACTGTACAGAAGCTTCTTAATTAGATCAGGTCCCATTAATTTATTTTTGTTGTTGCTGTGATTGCTTTTGGGGTCTTCTTCATAAATTCTTTGCCTAGGCTGATGTCTATAAGAGTTTTTCCAATATTTTTTTCTAGAATTCTTATAGTTTCACGCCTTAGGTTTAACTTTGTTATCCACCGTGAGTTGATTTTTGTGAGAGTTGAAAGGTACAGATCCTGTTTCAGTCTTCTACATGTGGCTATCCAGTTTTCCCAGCACCATTTATTGAATAAGGATTCTTTTCCCCAGTGTATGTTTTTGTTTACTTTGTCAAAGATTAGATGGCTATATGAGGATGGTTTTATATCTGGGTTCTCAGTTCTATTCCATTGATCTATGTCTGTGTTCTTGTGCCAGTACCATGCTGTTTTAGTTTCTATAGCCTTGTGGTATAGCTTGAAGTCTGGCTGACTGATGCCTCCCAATTTATTCTTTTTGCTTAAGATTGCTTTTACTATACGGGTTCTTCTCTGTTTCCATATGAAGCATAGAATTATTTTTTCTAGATCTGTGAAAAATGATGTTGGTATGTTAATAGGGATTGCACTGAATCTGTGGGTCACTTTGGGTAGTATAGACATTTTAACAATGTTGATTCTGCCGACCTATGTGCATGGTATGGTTTTCCACCTATTTACATCCTCTGCTATTCCTTCCTCATGTTTCGTAGTTCTCCCCTAGAGGTCTTTTACCTCCTTAGTTAAATATATTCCTAGGTACTTTATTTTCTTTGTTGCTATTGTGAAGGGTATTGAGTCTTTGCTTTGGTTCTCCATTTGACTGTTGGCGTATAGGAATGCTACTGATTTCTGTACATTGATTTTGTAACCCGAGACTTTGCTGAATTCGTTTATCAATTCCAGTAGTCTCATAGCAGAATCTTTGGGGTTTTCTAGATATAAGAGCATATCGTCTGCAAAGAGAGAGTTTGACCTCTTCTGCCCCCATTTGCATGCGCTTGATTTGCTTCTCTTGTCTGATTGCTCTGGCTAGGACTTCCAGCACTATGTTGAATAGAAGCGGTGATAGAGGGCAACCTTGTCTGGTTCCAGTTCTAAGTGGGAATGTTTTCTGTTTTTCCCCATTTAGTATGATGTTGGCTGTGGGTTTGTCATATATGGCCTGTATCATTTTCAGGTAAGTCCCGTCTATGCCTATTTTGTTAAGCATTCTTATCATAAAAGGGTGTTGAATTTTGTCGAATGCTTTTTCTGCATCTATTGAGAGGATCATATGGTCTTTGTTTTTGCTTCTATTTATGTGGTGAATTACATTTGTAGATTTGCGTATGTTGAACCATCCCTGCCTCTCTGGGATGAAGCCCACTTGGTCGTGATGGATTATTTTTTGATAAGCATCTGAATTCGTTTTGCTAGGATTTTGTTGAGAATTTTTTCATCTATATTCATAAGGGATATTGGTCTGTAGTTTTCTTTTTTTGTTGTATCCTTTCTTAGTGTTGGTATCAGGGTGATGTTGGCTTCATAAAATGTGTTGGGGAGGATTCCTTCCTTCTCAATGTTGTGGAACAATTTCTGCAGGATAGGCAGCGTTTTTTCTTTGTAGGTCTGGTAAAATTCGGGTGTGAAACCATCTGGTCCAGAACTTTTCTTTTTAGGAAGCTTTTTTTACTGCTGTTTCAATTTCGGGACTTCATATTGGTTTGTTCAGGAAGTCTATTTCTTCCTGATTGAGTCTAGGGAGGCCGTGTGTTTCTAAGAATTTGTCCATTTCCTCCATATTTTCCAGTTTATGTACACAGAGGTTTTTATACAATTCATAGATGGTATTTTGTTTTTCTGTGGCATCAGTTTTAATTTCTCCTTTTTCATTCCTGATGGAACTTATTGGAGTTATTTCTTTTCTGCTTCTCGTTAATCTAGCCAGAGGTATGTCAATTTTGTTTATTTTTGCAAAGAACCAACTTTTTGTTTTATTAATCCTCCATATAGTTTTTTATTATCAATTTCCTTTAGTTCTGCTCTGATCATTGTTATTTCTTTTCTTCTGCTGGGTTTGGGTTCGTCTGCTCATCCTTTTCCAATCTTTGAGTCAATTCATTAGATTGTTTATTTGTGATATTTCTGTCTTTTGGATGTAGGCATTTATGGATATAAATTTTCCTCTCAGGACTTCTTTAGCGGTGTCCCACAGACTTTCACAACTTGTGTCTCCCTTGTCATTTAGTTCAAAGAATCTTTTGATTTCCATCTTGATTTCCTCCTTAATGAAATAATCGTTCAGCAGAAGGTTGTTTAATTTCCATGACTTTGCGTAGAGATGAGAGTTTCTGTCAGAATTGATTTCTAATATATTCTGCTGTGGTCTGAGAAGATGCATGGTATAATTTCTATTTTTTAAATTTTTTGAGACATGCTTTGTGGCCTAGGATATGGTCAATCTTAGAGAATGTCCCATGAGCTGATGAGAAAATTGTATATTCGGTAGTTTTTGGGTAGAATGTTCTGTAAATGTCAGTCAGGCCCCTTTGTTCTAGAGTTTTGTTTAAGTCCATCATTTCTTTGTTCATTTTCTTTTTGGAGGATCTGTCCTGTTTTGTCAGAGGGGTGTTGAAGTTCCCGGGTATTACAGTGCTGCTGTTTACCATTTTGTTTAGATCAAGTAGGATTTGCTTTATGAATCTTGGTGCACCTGAATTAGGAGCCTAAATATTTAGAACTGTTATGTCTTCTTGTTGAATTGTACCCTTCACCATTATATAGCGACCCTCTTTGTCTTTCATTACTTTTGCTGATTTGAAGACTACATTATCTGAAATCAGAACCGCCAGCTTTCTTTTGGCTTCCATTTGCTTGAATATTGTTTTCCAGCCCTTCACCTTGAGTCTGAATGCATGCTGTGGGTTAGATGTATTTCTCGAAGACAGCAGACACTTGGATTGTGTATATTTATCCATTCGGCCAGCCTATGTCTCTTTAGCGGGCAGTTCAAGCCATTAAGATTTATTGAGAGGATTGATAAGTGGGGCAGATTTCTTTTCATCCTGTTGAGTTGAACTTTGTTGCTTTGTTTTGTGTCTTGAGCCATTGTGATATCTGGCCTTTGACCTTTAGCTTTTGCATGATTTTACATTCGTGAGTGTTTATTTTGTTTATCCATGTGTAACACTGTTTTGAGTACTTCCTGGAGGGCAGGTCTTGTCTTGGTGAATTCCCTCAGTCTTTGCTTATCTGAGAAGGTCTTTATTTCTCCTTCATATACAAAACTTAGTTTCGCAGGGTACAAGATTCTAGGCTTGGCATTATTCTGTTTGAGAAGAGTGAGAATGGGGCCCCAGTCTCTTCTTGCTTATAAGGTTTCAGTTCAGAAGTCTGCCATTATTTGGATGGGTTTTCCTTTGTAGGTTACCTGCTTCCTTCACCTTACAGCTTGTAGGAGTGCCTCTTTGGTTGTTTATTTAGGCAGTCTGATGACTGTGTGTCGTGGTGTCTTCCTGTTTACAATGAATCTCCCAGGAGTCCTTTGAGCTTCTTGCACCTGGATATCTAGATTTTTAGCAAGGCCTGGGAAATTTTCCTCCATTATATCCTCAAATAGTTTATCCAACCCTTTTGTATTTTCTTCTTCACCCTCAGGGATGCCTACAATTCTCACATTAGGCCTCTTCACATAATCCCACATTTCTTGTAGGTTTTGCTCTTTTCTCCTATTTCTGTTTTATCTCTGTGACTGAATTATTTAATTGAAAGGTGTTATCTTCAATCCCTGAGATTCTTTCTTCTGTTTGATCTACCCTGTTCTCGAGGCTTTCCACTGTTTTTTGGAATTCCTTGAATAAATTCTTCATTTCCAGGAGTTTGGTTTGATTTTTCTTTAATATTTCAATTTCTGTAATGAATTTTTCTTCCAAGTCCTGGATATTTTTCTGTGTGGTTTCTTTGTGTTGGTTATCCATTTTTTCTTGCATATCATTGAGTTTTCTTACAATCCATGTTCGAAATTGTTCTTCTTTCATTTTAGTGTTCTGAATTTGGTTGATGTCCATTGCTAGAGAGCTGGTGCTCCCCTTTGGGGGTGTGCTTTCCTTTTGATTCTTCATACTTCTGGAGTTCTTTCGTTGATTCCTTCCCATCTGGATCAGCTGTTGCTTCTTGACTTTAGAGTTTGGTTTGGAGAATGACACGCCCTGTTTAGTCTGTCAGCCAGTAGGTGGTGTTTGTGGGTGAGATTTGACCACACCCTTTATGATGAGTCAGTAGATGCAGTAAAAGGGTGTGCAGAATGACTTCCCTGTCAGTAGATTGTGCTTACTGGGAGGAGCAGGCTGCAGTGTTGGTTTTGGGTCCTGTAACCAGCTCTGGTTCCTCTGGAGAGGCACTCTAGTGCCTCTGGTGGTGGGTGGCACCATGAGACTTCCAGGTGTGTCCTTATTCTCCACCTCAGTGTGGGCAGGTCAGAGAGTGAGTCTGGCAGAGCTGGGTTGGGTGAACCTGCCCTCAAGCTCCACAAATGCTGTTAGCAGGGGTCAAAGGTCTATTCTCTCCTTCTGGGCAAAGCTGAAATGGGCAAAGCTTCTGGGGCTGAAATGGCCCCACTCAACCAAAGAGTCTGCCTGTGGGGGTTGGACTGTCTGAGCCAGCAGTTTGGAGCAGGCCTCGCTGCTTTCCACCCTCCCCTATTCTGCAGTTACTCCCAGGCCTCTGCCAGCAGGCAGGACCTCAAGCCAGCAGATGTCTCCTTGCTGTGATGCAGGCTGGGAAGTTACCTGCCCAGGATGGCAGCCTGGGCTCTGTGCACAGCGTTCCTGTGGGAGGAGGGTTGCCCCTCAAGTGTGCTGATGTGCTCCTGAAGGCACACACACCTCAGTAGGCTCGTTCACAAATATCCCTTCTGTGTCCCAGGGCAATGCAATCAAGACCTAGGTGTATGGGATGTGGTCTGCAGGCCTGTCCCCTGTGCCCTGGAGATCAATCCCTGACCCTACCAGGGAGAGGAGTGCTGGTCTCAAGTCACCCACGGGTGCCCCAGCTGGACTGATATCTCTCCGCCTCGTTATTTGCCCTACTTTCCTGGAGTTCAGGCAATTAGTGCCTGACAGGGCTGGTGGGTAGGGAGCTCACAGTCTGAGTACCCCTCAGTCCGCTGTAGGGCCCCAAAAGGAAAGGTCCCATTCCTGGAGATGCCTCCGGGTGGTGGCTAAATTGTCTCTCTGGGCAGCTGCGGGTAGGGAAGGGGAAGGGTAGAATGCAGCAATATGGCACCTGCCAATCGGCTCACGTCTGTGGCCTGGGAGGTGCCCCAAGGGAGCTGGGAGCCTGGTGCCCTGTCCCCAAGAGGCTCACCGCTCACTGGCGGCGGCCGTCTCTGGGCTGGTGTTGGCAGGTCTCTGCAACCACTCAGGACCCCACCAGCAGTCTGAGATGCAAGGCAGGGGAAATTTAACCACTGCACCTACCCTTGTTGCTGGTCTCCAAGCCTCTCCGGGGGCCTTTCTCCTTCCAGTTCTTCTCTGCAACTTGTTCTTGTGGAGTCTCCTGTAGTTTCAGGCACCCTTCTTTCTGATCTTTGTCCGATCTGTGTTTGTCTGCCTGTTTATTTTTTTTTCACTTTCTTCTAAAATCTGTCTTTCTTGTAGAGACACTCTGGCTGGTGGTTTTTCTCAGTCGCCATCTTGCTCCTCCCTGTCCGTTGTTCCTGTTGCTACGTGTTATTTACTTGTTTAGTGACTTTTCTAAACTATTATTGTAAAGTCTGTATTCTTCGTTTTGTGTTACTACTGAAGTCTGTGTTCTTTACCTTAGATGTGAGCTGGTGTTTTGGCAGAGTTTCCTTAAATGCCTGGAGCCAAAGGGAAAAGAGAAAGAAAAGAAGAAAATGCTCCCCATTCTTTGCAGATTAGCTATGTGTTGGTATAATCCTTCAATGCTTAGCAAGACCATTTACAACTTTGTGGTAGCCTTCATTTCCTGCTTGTGTGGAACCTGAAGATCAGGCAAAGGTGAAATCTTAGACACTTCTCAGGTCTTTTCTGATCATGGTTCTGGCCTTGGGCATGTGTGTGGAATTCTTGGTTACAAGGTATATGCAAGAGGTTTTTAAAAACCTCTATTCACCCCTGTATCTCTTTTCCTATCCTCTTACTTATCCTTTTCAGTCTGTCTATGACTGTTTTCCAACAGCCCTCGTGGCTGCAGCCAATACTTGTCCTTTCAATAAATGCCACCCTGGAAACTGCCCAATACTGGGGAATGCTCTGAGTCAGGCATAACAGAGAGAAGCCCTTGTGCCATTCCATCAGGGATGAATAGAAAATCACAATTCTTTGTGATTAATGTCTGTATTGCTCCCTCTGGCACTAGCAACCTGCTTCCTACTTGATCAGGAGTGTAGGCTGCTGTCCTTACAGTTGCTTCTGATCTGAGAACTACAGGAGGTAGGCAGGCAATTTCAAATGCAATAGTGCGTGCGCGCACTCTCTCTCTCTCTCTCTCTCAATGGGTCTCACTCTGTTTTCTAGGCTGGAGTGCAGTGGTGTAATCCTAGCTGTCTGCAGTCTCGAACTCCTGAGTGCAAGGGATCCTCCCACCTCAGTCTCCCAAGTAGCTGAGACTACATATGTGTGTGGTTTTTTTTGTTGTTAGAGATGGGGTCTCATACTGTCACCCAGGCTTGAGTGCAGTGGCCTGATCATAGCTCACTGCAGCCTCCAACTCCTAGGCTCAAGCCATCCACCTGCCTCAGCTTCTGGGGCCACAGGTACATGCCGCCACACCCATCTAATTTTTCTTATTTTTTTTGTAGAGACAGGGTCTTGCTATGTTGCCCAAGCTGGTCTTGAACTCCTGGCTTCAAGTGATCCTCCTGCCTCGGCTTCCCAAAGTGCTGTGATTACAGGTGTGAGCTACTGCACCCAGCCTGAATAACATTTTTTAAAAAGAGAGTCAAGTGGCAAACAGAGATAGGCAGAGTGTTTGGGCAAGAAGCTGGACAAGCTAGGGGAAATGATCAGTGGGGTCTGACAGGACAGTATTTCAGACAAGGGTTGTGCATGTAACTGACTTTTTCCTATTGGGCTCCTTTTCCTACTTGATCCTGTTCCTCCCATGAGTAACTTTCAATCTACTGGACACTATGTCCTCCACTCCAGCTAACTATATTTTCTGCCACAATGACACTCATTTGGTACATTATCTCTAAAAATGACAAAATTTCTTGTAGGCTGATTTATAACTTCAATGGGAAACTTGAGCCGTCACTAGACTGGCTCACCTAAGACCTTTCCCTTCCTATGAGTCCTGCTCCTACTTCCTTCTTTTAGCATCTTTACCTTCCCTTCACTTTCCTTAAATCCTTTGGTCCATCTCCCTTCAACAGCCCTACTTCTTCTATCCCTCTGTCCATCCCTGCCAGACCTTTCCTTTCCCCTTCTAGCCCCTCAATTCCATAGGGTCATTATAGGTTTAGACCTTATAACCTCACTAAGGGCTGCCAAGGGGCTCAGGGATTCTGAAAGCAACCACCTGAGGCTGAAAAAGCTCATTGGAATTAAAATGGATTTTTCATCTGCTCAGATGGTTTTGGTGTCACTCTGATGGCTGCTTGGTGTATCCTTAGTCCCTCACCCAAAATTTATTTCACAGCTTCCATAAGATTACATATTAGGGCAAAGAAAATCTTAAATTTTCACCCATAAATATTGGTTGGAAGCTTTGGTCTTCAAATTGAGCAGGTAATCTCAATTTGTCCCATCAGCCAGAAACACACTCCTAACAAATATACTGAGTGGGGCAAACACTCAAGCCAATTCTTTTACATACACCAGTGAGTTTTGCATTTGTGTGCTTATGCCTGACTCATGGCTAAAATTTAGAATGAAAGCTGTAAGATCTCTTTTTGTGACTGTCTCTATGTTTAATATGCACAAATATATATGTAGGTATGTTACATATATGTGATATTTTCCTACCCCTGGATGGTATTACCAAATTAATTTATAAAACCCCCTATAGGAACTCTATTCTAATTGGCTTAAAACTACCTAAGTGCTTATATGAGTCAAATATTCCTAAAACTCCCAGAATTTTTTTGAAAACCTGAACATCTAATACATCCAATATGGGGAAACAAGTATTTTTTATAAAAACTAACCCAAATGTTTTAAAATTCCAAGTTCACATAATTTAGGCAAGTCTTTGTCAAACAAGACTGGTTTGATGTTGATTTAATACAAACAGCTAAGTCTTCTGACTTACTATTAATTATAATACAAACATATACTTTAATTCCATTTGGGTATGTTCTTCCTAAACTTATACAGGCTTATTAGTCAAACAAGCTAATATTACATATACTAGATATTTAAGATTGTGAAAAATATAAATTTGAGTTTAATCAAACTGAATCATTATTCTGACAAATTTTATTTCAACAATAAGTATGTTTTATATGTCTGCTTAAAAATACTTTCCAAAATCTCTTTGGTAGCTTACAACTTTAGACTTATGCTAAATTAAGTAATTGATATTCATTACATATCTGGATCATTTCTAAGTAATAAAATACTAAACATTAACTGCTAAGTATAGGTAAGTTGAAGTTTATATACTTTTTGCATATTTGTTTTTTTTTTTTGGGGGGGGTACAACGTCTTGCTCTGGCCCAGGGTGGAATGCGGTGGCCTCATCATAGCTCACTGCAACTTCAGACTCCGGGGTTCAAGAGATTCTAATTTTTCTATTTTTTGTAGAGACAGGGTCTCTCTCTGGCTCAGGCTGGTGTCGAACTCCTGGCCTCAAGCTATCTTCCTGCCTCAGCCTCCCAAAGTGCGAGGAGTACAGGCAGGAGCCACCACACCCAGCCATACTTTTTGCTTATTCTTACATGACACAGAAGGGCTAAATATATTTGGCTCTGTAAATAAATACAGTAGTCCCCCATTATCCATGGGAGATATGTTCCAAGACCCCCAGTGAATTCCTGAAATCATTGATAGCACCGAACCTGATTGGTGTCAATTAGAACACATTTCTGTTCATGCCTTCTACCCACTAATTTAATGCCTTTTTCATCTTAACTAAGCACTTATCCCACATTGTGGCCATAACTTTTGCAGTTTGAGGTATGACAGCAAAACTAGCATGAACTTCTTTTTCCTTCTTCACAATTTCATGGATAGAAGATTCATTCTTACTGTAGATCTTAGCAACTTTAGCATATGATTTTATTTCTTTCCTTAAGTCAAGAACTTTCACCTTTTCAATTAAAGGAAGCACTTTATGGATTCTCTTTGGCATATCCAAATTGCTGGCATCACTTTTCTTGCCATCTGAGGCCATTATTAAGTAAAATGAGGGTTATTCGAATGCAAGCACTGCGAAATCATGACAGTCAATCTGATAACGGAGCTGGATACTAATTGACTGATGGCGGGTAACATACATGGCAGGAATATGCTGGACGAAGGCTAGATGGCACGAGATTTAAAACTTATGAATTGTTTATTTCTGGAATTTTCTATTTAGTATTTTTTTGACCATAGTTGACCACAGGTAACTGAAACCATGGAAAATGAAACCTTGGATAAGGGGTAGTACTGTATATTCTTTTTTTTGCCACATTGAAACATTGTATTATATGGAAGCGTATATCTATAAAAATTGTGAGATGTGCCTTAAAATAAGGTTACTAGTCTGGTGCAAAATGCTGCTATATAAGACAGTTTACAATTATCTAATTCCTAGCTATTCCTGTAAAATAAAAGTTACTGGTCAGAAATTATAATCAATATATATAAATAAAAATATTTGCAAAGGTAAATAACTTTTATGTAATGTATGGCAAATATGTTCCTTGCACAACCCCTACAGAAGAACTAAAAGTCTCACTCTGTATGATGTCTGGATAAAGTGTCTGAAAAAACAAATAATTTGTTAAGATTTGCTTATGACCTATCCTGGAGAATGTTCCATGTGTCCTTGAGAAGAATGGGTATTCTGCTGATTTTGGAAGGCAAGTTCTGTATATATGTGTTAGATGCAATTAGTCTATTAGTGTTGTTAGATGCAATTAGTGTTGTTCAAGTACACTGTTTCCTTATTAATTCTCTTTTCTTTAGAATAAACACCTTTATTATATTAGCTATCAAAGGAAGGAGGAGGATTTATTTGCCTTTCAGGGCCTTGATTTTCCTCATAACTCCAGCTCCTTGTCCTCTAGCACATAGCCATCTGCTCAACCACACCGACCCGATCTTGACATAGTGCACACAAGAAGCTTGCCCTGCTGGAACTGCTCCTCCAGAAGCTTGCTGGTTTTGGCATTCTTTTTCCTTTCATCATATTTCTTCTGAATTTTTTGATCATTTTTTTTTGTTTAAAATCTCTTCCTCCTTGGGAGTCAGCTTGGCTGCCTTCTCGCGGCCCAAGGGCAGTGCATAGTGAGATTCATATCACTGTCAGTATGGTGTGCTGTCAATCAGTAATATGCAGTTCTTCACCAGGGTCTTGGTGCAGAGTAGCTCATTATTGGATGCATGGCAGACATCAGTGATCCCTGACTCTTGCAAGTACAACACTCCAAGGCCCAGGAGAAGCTCCCCATGTCCAGCTTCAGGGCACAGTATTTCTTATTACTTCTCTGCACACAGACTGTGTGTATGTGGCAGGGGCCAATCTTAGTGTTGGCAGTGGGGTGTCCTAGCTCATATTTCTGCTTTTTGTGGTAGGGCTTTCTCTTTCCCCTGATTTTGGGGCACTTGTGCCAGTTGTCCTGAGAGATACCCATTGCTTGGTGCTGGTTTATGTGGCCGTGCTCACAGCCTTGGGGCCTGGAAGGATCCTGCTGGATGCCAAGCCCCTCTTCTTATTGATTTTCTGTCTGGATGATCTGTCCATTGTTGAATGTGGGACATTAAAGTCCACTACTATTATTGTATTGCCGTTTATTTATCTTTTCAGTTCTGTTAATATTTGCTTTATATATTTAGGTACTCCGATGTACAATTGTTATAGCCTCTTGATGAACTGACATTTTAACTAGTAACCCTCTTTGTCTCTTTTGACAGTTTTTGACTGAAAATCCATTTTATCTAAGTATAGTCATTTTCATGGAATCTTTTTTCATCTCTTTACTTTCAACCTATGTGAGTCCTTAAAGCTAAAATAAGTCTCTTGTAGGTAGAATATAGTTGGATCTTTTTAAAAAAACCATTCAGCTACTCTGTGACTTTTGATTAAAGAATTTAATCCAGTGTCATTCAAGATAATTATTGATAGTTAAGGACTTATTATTGCCATATTATTCATTGTTTTCTGGCTGTTTTACAGATCTTTTGTTCTTTTTTTCCTCATTTGCTATCTTCCTTTGTGATTTGATGATTTTCTGTGGTAGTATGCTTTGATTCCTTGCTCTTTATCTTTTGTGTATTTACTATAGATTTTTGCTTTCTGGTTACCATAAGGATTACATAAAACATCTTACACTTATGACAGGCTATTATAAGCTTATAACAATTTAACTTTTATTGCATAAAAAACTATATTTTATTTCCCTGCACATATTCCATGTTTTTGATATCACAATTTACTCTTTTTATATAATATCTCCATACTACTTCTATTTCTATAACTTACTACAAGTCACTATATCTCTGTTGTCCTATTGATAGAATATGAGAGTAATAACCTGCACCTTGTGTACAAAGTTATTCAAGGAGTCAAATAAATTAAAAAATGTTTCAAAAAATCACAGAAACATAAAAGAATAAAGGTGTTACACAAACATAAGAGATCATTCCATGCATTATTTTCTAGAGATCAGATTCATATTTCAACTCCTTACCCTACATTCCCAGACCAACTTTTCCCATTTGTCCTTTATCTACAAAGATAGAAAATGGAAATCAAATGGGGGGAATGACAAGAAGAAGAATTTTTTAAAATGAGCAGGGTGGAACTTCAATATGTATATGTATATCAAAACATCATCGTGTATATGTTAAATATGTACAATAAAAAAAGAAAAAAAATTGTTCATGTTTTGGCTGTGCTAATGAGACTGTGGCTATGTGTATTAAAAAGGATCTATCTTTAAGACATACTCACTAAAATATTTACTGATGAAATGATGGGATGTATGGATTTGCCTTTAAAATAATTTATGGGTAGATCCAGGAGTGTTGGAGATTTGGTTAGGGTATTGATTGAACCTGATTGGCTATAAATAATTATTGCAACTGGATGATGGGTACATATGTGTTCATCTTATGAGTCTCTTTGCTTTTGTATATGTTTGCCATTTTTCATAATTAAAAAAAACCCAAAATGATTATGGGTTACAAAATCAAATGCCAAGAAGGCTAGGAGGCAACAAGAGAGAAGCAAGCAGGGTAGAAACTGTGATGCTGAGAAAAAATATCTCCTCCAAAGGGGAAGGACAATAGTCTGCTCCAGATCAGTGTTGCTATGCAGGAATGTGGGGCCAGGGCTGAAAGATTTTCCAGTTTTTCAAAATTTTCCAGAAATAAAAATGTTTTTATGAAACATTCCTTTATTTAAATGTTGTCAACTAATTCAAATATTTTATCAAAAAGTGTGCTGGCCATATAAAGCAAGTCTGCAGACCAGATTCAGCCAGAAGCTGCCAATTTACAACTTGTTTCTGAGAATCTAATTTTACTCTGGAGCAGTAGAATGTAATGGAAAGTGCCTGCAATGCTGACACTCCTAGAATGCCATCATTCAGCCCTGTTCTTCCTCATTATTAAGTCCTGATCCAATATATGCTTTGTTTTCCACTGTACATTCCCGCTTGTGAGTTTCTCTAATTTTATCTTTTATTTTCTAGTTCTGATCTCAAAAACCTGCCCATTGAGTACCAAGACATCATGAGTCTCCAAGAAAGGAGGCCTCATGATAACAAATAAGATTTTAGGCCACACTCAACATGATACTTTTTTCTAGTGCATTTTGCAGCTCTTCTTAATGATAAGAAGGTGACTTGGGAAAGTTTTTTAAAAAAATGCCTCAAGAGGCAAAGTAACAGGCTGGGAGAGTCAGGATATCCTATAGAAATAGGTGGGTATTTTATTAAACTAATATTTCTTGTGATCAAGAAACATTTTTCTGAAGTTCATCAGTTATTTCAAACTCCTTTGTTTCTTTTTCTTCTGTTAAAGGGAAATTTTAATTTTAAACTTTTATTTTAAAAAAGCATATGTAGTATGATTCCAGTTTCATTAAATTCTTTCTCTGCATTCATGCACCTATTCAACCTTTTTCTTCATCATTGTATGCATGCATAGAGATATCTCAGAATTCTAACCAATGTCAACATTGATTGTTTCTGCCTCATAATATGTGGGTAGATTTGTTCTTTCTGCTTTGGGCTTTTTTGGCTTGTTTGAATTTTTATACTGAAAAATTACATTTCATCATATACTTTTGCTTGGCTACAATAACATCAAATCTAAAAGGACCAAAAGATAGAAATTTAAACTCTAAAAAAGAATATTTTTCTATTCTGATTTTGAAAAATAGGAAATAGCCTTGCAGGATGATGAGGCAAATTTGAATGGTAGAGGAAAAACAAATAGTGTTTTTCTAAATGTCTCTAATATTTCAGGGGAAACATGTATCAGAAATGTATTTGTCATTTCCTTATACTTCAAACTTAACTTAGTGTCCTGTATTTTTAGTTGCCGAATCTTACAATTATAAAATAAACACATTATCAGTTTTTCTGAAAATATTATGTATACTTTGACCATTTTCTTTCCATCCCATTGGGATTTCTCTTTTAATTCAGGAGAATTTCAGAAAAATAAATGCACTTTGAGCCATTACTATATATTATACACACACTCACACCCACCCACACCCACAGTCACACACACACATGGCACCCAAAATACAAGCAGAATTAACTGTGTTGTTCATACAGCCCATCTTGTATCCTGTGGTCCATTGTCGTTCTTAACAAGTGTTTCAAATTCGAGGCTGAGCAGGCAAGTGGTCTCCTGTCCGGCTTAGACTTAGGGAGCCTCAAACGGAACTGAAAGGAGGCAGGAAACCAGTTCCCCTATGGGGTTATTTACACTGAAACGCATAGGCCTTGTCGACGTACCTGGAATCATCGCCAAGGTTTCCTCACTTTGGGCTGTTACGCTGGGGCGGACTATGGGAGCCCGGGCAACGGAGACCTTCCCAAGCTTGAGAGAGCGCCGCCTTCTCCCGCTTCAGCAGTGACAGCATCTCCAGCTCAGGGGCCCTGAGTACAGGCCTTGCTCTTAGTCCAGGGACTGCAATGTCCTTCAGTATGAGCTGGACGGCCCCAGCAAAGTTTGTCTCTTTGTGTAGCTGAGGCCATCCTATCTAGGATGAGAGGGTCATCTGCTGGGGAAAACATTTTTTGCGGTTTGCCCATCCCAGCTTAGGGAGAAACTGCATGCCAAAATGGAGCGATGTCTGGAGCCATAGAACCTTATGGGACCGACCCTCTACAACCCTTAGGCCATGCCAATTTGCCCAAAGAAAACTGTAGTGAACTCACTGACTGCCACACTAGAATTTTCTTTCCCCCTTGGGGCCACGGTGTTTTATTACAAAAATAGAATAAAAACTTCAAAAACAAAATGATCCTTTCTAATTTAATGAAAAATTTTTCATTTTTTTGTTGTTTTCTGTGTGTGAGTTATATGCAACTTGAAAAATAGTTTGCAGCTCCCAAGGTGAAGAGACAAGTGAGTTACATATGCATCACGAGGTCCCTGGCTCAAAACCAGCATGAGTTAATACAATCCACACAGCAGTTAATGTGTTAAACACAAAACACCAGCAAAGTTGTAGGTAAATCAGTGATTTTGGTAGTCTTTGGTGAATTAGCCATACAGCAACTTGATCCTTCAGAGAATACTCCACATTTTAAGCCGGTCACTTGATAACTTGGCTTTTGGCAAATTGGCTCTTGATGAATGGAATGAAGCCAAATCTATAGCTTCCAACAGCAACAAAATGAGGCTAGATCTTTATCCATGGATGGACCCACTTTAGAACTTCCCCGTGGAGCCCTGTGCTCCAGGAGCAGAGGGAAGATGCTGAAACTTTACCCTCCCAGTTCGGAGGACAAATCACCCCTGAGCATCCCTCACAATGGCCTCTCCTAGTTTTCTCCCCTTACTTTCCTGATGAAATGAAAGGCAGAATGGGTAGGAAGAGACTGTGCATAGTGAATTTTGGGGTGTGGGTGATAAACAGGGAGAACCACTGAGGCCCTTTTCTTGTGGATTTCCCCACTCCTAACAAACTCTGCTCCCTGAGTGACCAGATCCTTGTAAGTCCTGATCCTATGCTTTGTTCCTCACCCTCCAATCCTGCCTAGGAGATTCTGGACTTTAACCTTCACTCTTACTTCCTAGTTCTGATCTTAAATACCTGACCACTGAGGACCAAGACATCATGAGTGTCCAAGACAGGAGGCCTCAGGATAAAAAACAAAAAACAAAAAACAAAAAACAAACAAACAAAAAAAACAGCTGCTGGGCCTCACTATACCTGGCACCTTTTGCAGCTCATCTGAATGATAAGCAGGCATTTTGGGAGAGGCTTAAGAAACATTATGTCTCACCAGGCAAGATAACAGGTTGGGAAGGGGAGGATACACTAGAGAAGGAAAAGGGGATTTTAAGAAACTAGTATATTTTGTGATCAAGAAATGTTTTGCTGAAATTAAAGAGTGCCTTCATCTCTTTTTATTCTGTTAAATTGAAGTAAATTTTAGCTTAATGTCTTTTATTTTTTTTTTATTTCAGGGTACTGTGAAGGTACAAACGTTTTGGTTACACTTTATGTCTTTGCCTCACCCAAGCGAGGATTAGAAGCATGCCCTTCCCCTCTACAATGCTCACCGTGTCCATTAGTTCTGAGTTTACCCCTGCCAACCCCCTAATCCCTGGAGAATATTACTACCGTGTGAGCACCATAGTGTTGATCAGTTAGTGCCAACTTGATGGCGAAAACATGTGGAGGCTATTCCTCCGATCTTGTGATACCTCACTGCGGATAATGGGCTCAAGCTCAATCTAGGAAAATATAAGAAGTGCTAGATCACTGTCGTTTCTTATAATTGAGTAATATTCCATTGTATACATATACCAAATTTTAATAATCCACTCATGAATTGACGGGCACTTGGGTTGTTTTCACATCCTTGCAATAGTGAATTATGCTGCCATAAACATTTGGGTGCAGATATCTTTATTATAGAATGTCTTTTGCTCTTTTGGGTGGATGCCTAATAGTGCTATTGCTGGATCGAACGGTATTTCTATTTTTAGCTCTTTGAGGTATCTCCAAATTCTTTTCCACAGAGGTTGCACCAAATTGCAGTCCCACCAGCAGTGTAAGAGTGTTCCAATCTCTCCACATCCTCACCAGCATTTGTTATTTTGGGATTTTTTGATAGAAGCCAATCTCACTGGGGTTAGGTGATTATCTCATTGTGGTTTTGATTTGAAATGCCTTTTATTTTTTAAAAAGTATCTGTGGCATGGTTCCAGTCTTTTAAAATTGTCTCTGCATTCATTTATTCATCCTTCTGCATTTCTATGTGTCTAGTGATGTCTGTGAGAAAGTTCAATGAAGAGAGGAAAGTGTTTTGCTACATTGCCTAATTGTCCAAGAAGAAGTGCTGTGCTTGCTGCTGGAAGACACCACAAACATCAACAGCATTGACACAGAATGACCATGTCAAGATGGAGTGGTGAGGCAGGGGGGTTGGAGTGGGGTGGGAGAGGTGTGGGAGGCAGCGTGGCTTGGTAGGAACACAGACTCTGAACACAGACAGAAAGGATTCAAATCCCAGCTTCGCCACATGCTGGCACTGTGACTTCAGGCAGATGTCTGAACCTCA
>CM052457.1:94627658-94646586 GCA_028533085.1 Varecia variegata | reverse complement strand
CCCCTTTGGATTTCAGCTGCTGTGGAGCTGTGTTCCCAGCTCCCATTCCACGAGAAACACAGTCCCCTACCCGCCATCACCTCATTTCATCTTCTTATCAGCCCTGTGAAGTGACTGTTAGGATCACCATGGTACACGTGAGGTTCAGACATCTGCCTGAAGTCACAGTGCCAGCATGTGGCGAAGCTGGGATTTGAATTCCTTCTGTCTGTGTTCAGAGTCTGTGTTCCTACCAAGCCACACTGCCTCCCACACCTCTCCCACCCCACTCCAACCCCCTGCCTCACTGCTCCATCTTACGATCTGCCTCAGACTCAAACCCAGAGCTGTCTGAGTTCAGTGTCTGTGCTTTTATTTAGTTATTCCCAAGATCTGAAGTCAGGACCTCTTTTGTCCAGGTTCTTGATTTTTGTGGTGTCTTCCAGCAGCAAGCACAGCATTTCTTCTTGGACAAATAGGCAATGTAGCAAAACACTTTCTTCTCTTCATTTCCATTGAGACCAATTGCCTTAAGGGGAGAAAAAAATTCCATACCCATAGTGTTAACAGCAGGGTTACTGAGGCTTAGGTATTATGAACTAAAAAACACAAAATAAAACTGAGTCCTGACACACAGTGGTCCATATTTCATTTCACCAGTTAAGGCCATCTAGAAGCACATCATTTATAAAAGTACTACTATTAATAATGGTACTAAGATTAGTTGCTACACTTTAATGGAGAGACGTTATGATGAACCATGGTCAATGTATGTTGTTCTAGGTCTTCACATCAATTATCTGATTCAATCTTTATGAAAACCCTATTCAGTAGGCATTATTACTATTCCCATTTTATAGACAAGGAAACTGAGAAAGAAAATGTTCATTGTTCCTGAATCTGTACTGATAACCATTAAACTGTACTCTCTCGCAGCCTTGTTTCATAAAAGATGTCTTTGAAAACAAATGTCCAAGCACACAAAAGAGGCCCAGACTTCAGATCTTGGGACTAACTAAGTAAAAGCACAGACACTGAAGTCAGACAGCTCTGGGTTTGAATCTGAGGCACATCACTTAACACTCCCAATGCCTCAGTTTGCTCAAGCGAAAATACTTACGCTTACCTCATAGAGCTGTTGCGACGAGTAGATGACTTCACACATGCTGAGCACTTAACACAGTGACTGGCACATAAAGAGGGGTCTCTGTACATACCAGCTGAGGAACTCATCATCGCTCTTCCTCCTGCCGCAGCCCTGCAAGATCATCTCCTATGGGGATGAGTCTGAGTATGGCTACTATAGGCTGGTTCTTTTATTGAGGTGAGATAGTTTCTGTGGCTGACTGTACCCCTCTTTCCCTCACTGTCTGCTACTTCCCTACCTTGACTGAACTGAAGAGCAGAAATACTTGGGCTTTACTTCCCATTGGTTGAAATTGGTGTTGCCCTGGCAGCACTTGCCTATATTCTCTCCAAGAACCTGGGAACAGCCGCGTAAAGACTCCTTCTGAGGCTTCCCCAGCTGCCACTGTTACTGCTCTAAACAAGGATCTGGTCACTCAGGGAGCAGGGTTTGTTAGGGGTGGGCGAATTCACAAGAAAAGGGCCTCAGTGGTTCTCCCCATTTATCACCTAAACCCCTAAATTCACTATGCCCAGTCTCTTCCCACCCATTCTGCCTGTCTTCTCATCAGGAAGGTAAGGGGAGAAAAAGAACTAGGAGAGGCCATTGTGAGGGATGCTCAGGGGTGATTTGTCCTCTGAACTGGGAGGATAAAATTTCAGCATCTTCCCTCTTCTGCTGGAGCACAGGGCTCCATGGGGACTGCATGGGGTCTGGTGGATAAAGATCCAGCCTCATTTGGTTGCTGTTGGAGGCTACAGATTTGGTTCAAACTCCACTCATCAAGAGCCAATTTGCCAAAAGCCAAGTCATCAAATGACCAGGTTAAAATGTGGGGTATTCTCTGAAGTATCAAGTTACTGTATTGTTAATTCATCAACCCTACTAAAATCACTGATTTACCTAAAACCTTGGTGTTTTGTGTTTAAATACAGAGTTAACCACAATTTTCTTTGGGCAAATTGGTATGGCCTAAGGGCTATTAAAGGTCAGTCCCATAAGGTTCTGTGGCTCCATCTCAGCCCGCAGTCTCTCCCTAAGCTGGGATGGGCAAACCGCGAAAAATGTTTTCCCTAGCAGATGACCCTGTCATCCCAGCTGGGGTGGCTCTAGCTGCACATACAACTTTTCTGGGGCCATCCAGTTCATACTCGAGGACATTGCAATCCCTGGACTGAGGGCAAGGCCTGTACTCAGGGCCCCTGAGCTGGAGATGCTGTCTGCCCCCGAGCAACAACCCAAAGGTGAGGAAACCTTGGTAATGGTTTCAGCCAGGTACATCGACAAAGCCTTGCCCCACACCAGGGTGGACTATGGATAGGGCTGTGCGTTTCAGTGTAAATAACCCCGTAGGAGAACTGGTTTCCTGCCCCTTTCCAGTTCCACATGAACTCCCTAAGTCTAAGCTGGACAGGAGACCACTTGCCTTCTCAGCCTCGAATTTGAAATAGTTGGTAAGAACAACGATGGACCACATGATACATTTCAGAGATGGGCTGTATGAACAACACAGTTAATTCTGCTTTTGTTTGGGGTGCTGTGTGTGTCTGTGGAAGTGGAGTGGAGTTGGGTGTGGGTATAATACATAGTAATGGCTCAAAGCACATTTATTTTTTTGAAATTCCCCTGAATTAAAAGAGAAATCTCAATGAGATGAGAAGAAAATGGTCAAAGTGTACAAAATACTTTCAAAACAACTGACAATGTGTTTATTTTACAATTGTAAGGTTCGTCAATAAAAATATTGGGCGCTAAGTTCAACTTGAAATACAGGTAAACACTGAAAGATTGATCTGAAGTCAAATAAGATCGTGTATGTAATTTATTTAGCACATTGACTGGCACAGAGTAAAGGATTAATAGATATCTACTAACATAATATGAAAGGGGAAAGGTTATAACAGGATTGTCACCACCCCTATGCTCCAGAGAACTGAAATTTTAACATCTTCCCTTCCCATACCCCTTCAATTAGTTCCATATTTCTACTGCATAAACAAGTGTTCGAGGTCATTTTCTGTTTATACTGATTATAAATGAATGACCATTCTAACTATAATTCTAACGATATTTTGAAGGCACGATCAGTTGGATGTGGAAATTCTGAATCAAGTCTATCAGAATTTAGATGGCCTCTAGGCCTTTTATCCTAAAAGGTAATTTATCAGACACATGAAAACTAATGCCAAGTGATTAAATCTCTATTTCGGAGATATAAGGGAAAGATACGATGTCTTTGCAAAAGTCTTTTGATGGTGTCAAAATTTTATGAATCTGATCACCCTGGGGAAGGATAGTGGGAATATGATTTTAAGCTTTTTTGTTTTCCTTGAGCTTTTATGGGTATCTACAAATCCCCAAGTGTTCTATTGATAAATGGAGAAAGTGGGTACAAAATGTGTCAAGAAGAAGCAACTAATTTCCAGACTGAATGTGTCCTGATTTCTGGGACTTTCTCTAAAAAGTTATAGAAAGAACAACTCAATGGAACCAACAGGAAAGAAAAGGAAAAGGACTCTTTCTTAGCCAATGGGTCTCTATGGGTGCATGGATGCATTATTGAATGTTCTTTACTTCCACTTCCCAGGGTCTGGGGCCTCTGTGGTATAACCTTCTTCATGCAGACGTCCCACATGCATGCAACTTCTTTGCTGATGTTTGACATCCACAACTGTGAAGGGAGGAGAAAAGAGAAGAATGAAAGTAGCAAATGACATTGCAAAAAATGCTACTTTTCCTAAGAAAACAGAGGCTCTCTTCACACTGGGAATATATAAGTGCTGTGAAACTGTCCTTCAATTAACCTCCTTGATTGGAGATTCTGGTGTAAACACAGTAACTTATCGGCAGCCATTGTAATCACTTCTTATATGACCATGATGTTCTCCAGTAAGCACTTTTAATATAAAACTAACTTAAAGGAGCCTCATATTGATGGATATTGCTCAAATCAAAGGTCCTACAGAGAAGAACACAATGCTTTTAAAAAGTGGTCTGGGTCTCTTCCTTCCTCCATCCCCCATTATGTTTCTGTGATTTTCTATCCTGGCAGGAAATGAACAAAGCAAAAGTTTCAATGAATGATTATTCTGGAACATGCACAAGAGACTTCTTTTTATTGCTTTGAGCAGCAAGATTCCCATGAAGTATTTAATCAGTAGGAACTGGGGGCTTCTTGAGGTAGCTGAATGAGGCAAAATGCATTTTAAGGCATGATTCTCACTTCTGAGCTGGGGAAGGCACAATAACACGGTATTGTGCGCTGTGGATGGGAGGGAATAAAAGGGAGAAGAGCATATTTTTGACTTCTATGGAGTCTTCTTGTGTTTCCTGTGAAGCTGCAGGACATTTGGGATGGAATGGTTCCTGTTCCTCTAGCCTCTCAACAAAAGGGAGAACAGGCCAGGCGAGGAGGCTCACGCCTGTAATCCTAGCCCTCTGGGAGGTCGAGGTGGGAGGATTCCTTGATGCCAGGAGTTCAAGACCAGCCTGAGCAACAGTGAGACCCCTGTCTCTACAAAAAAATAGAAAAACTATCTGGGTGTGGTAGCACACACCTGTAGTCCCAGCTACTTGGTAGGCTGAGACAGGAGGATCGCTTAAGCACAGGAGTTTGAGTTACCGTGAGCTATGATGATGCCACTGTACTCTAGCGCAGGTGATAGAGTGAGACCCTGTCTCAACAAAAGCAGAGAGGGGGACAACAGTAAACAGAATTTGGTGAGTAATGGATCGATGTTCAGTGGCCAACTTTACATAAAGCCCTGTGAGTACTTTCTTAGGAAGTGTCGCTTAGAGTCCAGGATTGCATCTGAGCTCCTTAGCATGAATGGAGATTGGCCCTGTCTTGAAACACACTGTTCTCTTACTAGGAACTTACACTGCTCTACTTTGAACACATGTGTGGTCCCAACAGTGTGGGAAGGAGGACAGGTTGGGTTAATGGGGAGTAGGAAAGAAGAATGTGTGGGGCAGTATAAACCTGCCATGGGTATTGGGGAAACTTCTGTGATGTGCACAGCTTACTGATAGTGACTCAAGGATGTCACTTCAAGAAAGGGGGCCTCCTAGTCATTCTGTTTGAATGGATTTTCCTTAGAAATTCCCATGCATACACTACTAACCCTATGTGGTACTACAAACAAATACACTGTACAGAGAATTTGCATCTTTATTGAAAATACAAAAACATGTCCTGGAAAAAAATCAGGACACCATACTTTAAAGAATAGGAACTATCAAAAAAATTGTTAATAGGGTCCCATGACAGGCTAAAAGGAGGGAAAAGTGGAGGAAGCAAGGGAGCATGAGATAAGGGCATGATGGGCAACATGGGTGGCCCAGGCAACCTTGGCATCAGAAGAAACTATCTCAAAATGGGCTCTTGTACAAGAATGGCATTATTTTACACATTCAAGGTTATGGTGACAAGGTGGCCCAGGGCAACCTGAGACATATTTATGAACGTTAATGCATTGTGACATCTCTCCCACATGGCCTTCTATTCTTCAATCAAACCTTCAATCAGAGAGAAAAAAACAATTGGTTTAGTATATCGGACAGTTAATGTCATTATAAGAAAACATGACATGCAAATCTATATGCCATTGAGATTTTAAACTACAATAGGAGAAGCTATTTCCTTATTCCTAAAATATCTTAGGAAAGTTAACACCACATCCCTTCCCTTCAGCTCACCCTTAGTGAGCATCTACTATGTGCCAAGCTCTGGACTAGGCCTATTGCTTTGCCTATCTTCTTTTGTATTTAATATTCTTTAATGGTTTCTTCCTGCTCTTGAATGAAGGTATAGCTGATGGAATGTACTGGGTCCCTACTGCTAAATCTATACCTGGTATATTAGTGAAGGTTCTCTAGAAAGACAGAACTTATAGGATATATACTTAGATATCAGACAGAGGATTTTTGGAGGAATTGGATCATAAGATTATGGAGGCTGAGAAGTCTCACGACAGGCCATCTGCAAGCCAGAGATGCTGGGATGCTGGTAGCATGGCTCAGTCCAAGTCTGAAGGCCTCAGAATCAGGGAAACCAATGATGTAACTCTCAGTCCTAGGCCAAAAGCCTGAGAACTGGGGTAGGGGACATTGGTGTAAGTCCTGGAGTTCAAAGCTGGAGAGCCTCTAGTTTTGATGTCTAAGGACAGGAGAAGAGTGCATCCCAGCTCCAGGAGAGGGGAAGTTGCCTTTTTGTTCTATCTGGCTCCCTGCTGATTGGATGGTGCCTGCCCACATTGAGGGTGGATTTTTCCCCCACTGAGTTAATTGAATCATATTCCAATCTCCTCTGAAAACACTCTCACAGACACAACCAGAAATAATCCTCTACCAAGTCTCCAGTTAATCCTTAATACAACCAAGCTGACATGTAAAATTAACCATCACACCTGGTAACAGGATAATGAGATGTTGGTATTTTGACAGCTGACCAACAACTGTCTACCTGCCATTGCCCATTACTCTCTAAGGACATTGTCACCACAGTTTTGGGGAAAACTGATAAAGGTAAAAAACTGGGCCCCTTTTAAAGTCATACCAAGGGGAACATCCCCCTATTTGAAAAACCCAGCTTCAGTATGAGGTAAATATTCAATAATAGCAGGTTGGATTATTAAAACAGATTATTCCCTTCAAGGATGTCTAAGGGGTCATTTATCCTTTAAAACTTCTTGAGAGACAAAAATATGATTATGGCAAGGGATGCCTGTCATAAGGACCCAGGTGGTTTTTAGCTTGTCATGTGACTCGACATGACATTTGCTTAAAGCCCTAACACTGCCATGATAATTTACCCGGTAATGTTGAGGAAAGTTAAGACTAACTTTGTCCAAATTTACCAAAATTCTCGAAAATCTTTGTCCAGCCAAGATTTGGGGGGAGAAAAGGCATACCATGTCCTCATCGTCAACTCTACGTGTTCCAACCTGTTTCCACCTTCCAAACCTTCCCAGGCTCAGGACATTATCTGCTCATTCAACTCTAGCTGCAGTTCTAGGATCCTGCAAGGAAGCCATTATTGCCCAGCATGGTGGGGCATGCTAGGTCTTGCCAACTCCACTTCTCAACCAGGAAATCCCAGTCCCGTCAAAATTCCTAAGGCAGGAAAGTGAAGGTAGGGATTTTAGGAACATGGTCAACAACAATGTTGGTAATGGGCTGACAAAAAATGTTCCTCCCTAAAGCCTACCAACTATTAAAAACCAAAATAAAAATCCTCTCACTTAGACTTCACTGTCCCCTCAGGATGCTAGTTGATGGTGCTCACATTGTACTTAATCCTTTTAAAAGTTCCAAAACTGCAAATTGTAAATGACACAAATGGCCTCTTCTCTCTGCCTGATGCTATGTTTTCACTCTCTCATCTTAGCATTTGGAGTCCTTCTCCTGGATGAATAAATAGTCTTAAAAAGACCAGTGAAGTAGAACTCATTTTACGGAGTTTCAAATGTACCAGTGGTAAAATCTCCCTAAACATAAGTAAACTAATATAAACATAATCCCTAAACAAACATAAGCCCAAATCAGGCTGAGGTATGGGCCCATATTAGTTCCTTATTCCTATTACTGGTTTCATAAAACAATTTGCAAAAGTGAGGGGGGAAGTGTGTATTAAAAGTTTCTAGGGGAAATTCATGCTGAAGAGTTTGGAAGTAGGTGAGAACATTATGTCTTTTTCCTTATTTGTTGCATGTGAGTCACTTTCCCTTCAGAACACCATTGAGAGAACACTAGACAAACTCAGGGAAGGAAAAAGAAACTCACCAAAACCTAAATTTTTCTTTTCCCCTGAGCTTGTGTTGCCTGCCTGAGAGAGTGGAGATCTCATCCTCCCAACCTGTAGCCAGGCTTGGCTGGGAGCCCAGTCCTTGGCATTAGGATGCCAGCACTCAGTGACCCGCTTTGTTGGGCCGCTTTTCATTTGCATTTCATTGCTTTGTTTCCAGTCCCTAGAATATTAGGTACCTATTAGATGCTTAATAGATATAAGTATAATACATGAACAGATTTATTCTCTCCATACCATTATTTCTTCACAGATGAAAAGTCAAGTCGAAGTATTAGTCTTCCTTATTTGTAGGGCTGTTGTGAGGACAGAGGTGATGAGAAAGAAGGTAACTGAAAAGCTAAAAGTGCAATGCAACTCATGACATAAAATCACTATGTTGGCCAGATGCAGTGTCTCACACCTATAATCCCAGCACTTTAGGAGGCTGAGGTGGGAAGATTTCTTGAGGCTAGGAGTTCAAGACCAGCCTGAGCAACACAGCGAGACCCCATCTCTACAAAAAATTTTAAAAAATAAAAATTAACATGGTGGCTTGTGCCTGTAGTCCCAGCTACTCAGGAGTCTGAGGCAGGAGGATCCATTGAGCCTAGGAGTTTGAGGCTGCCGTGAGCTATGATCATGCCACTGCACTCCAGCCTAGCCACCTGGCCAACAGAGTAAGACTCTGTCACTAGAAAAAAAAAATCACCCTGTTCCCAGCCACACTAATGCACTGAGCCATAAACATGAAGTCTACCTTATAGGTGCCAGGAATTTCTGATGGAGACCTTTCTCAAGCATATCGCAGATTTGCTAGAGTCCATCACAGAGTAGGAATGGTAAATTGAAAGTTGCCATTTACTAAGCATTGTTAGGGGCCAAGCACTATTGAGCACTTCACATGAATTCTCTCACAATTCTTACAACAAACCTGCATGTAGCTACATCAGGATACCTATTTTACAGATGAGGAACCTGAGACTCAGGTTAACCAAGTCATTGTAATTCTCTCCAATTAAAGATAGTGAGATTTTCTTGTGCACTGTTGGTGGAAATGTAAATTGGTGCAGCCATTATAGAAAATAGTAGGGAGGTTCCTCAAAACATTAAATTAGAACTGCCATATAATCCAGCAATATTACTTCTGGGTATGTATCTAAAGGAAACTAAATCAGTTTCTTGAAGAGATATTTGCATTCCTATGTTCATTGAAGCATTAGTCACAATAAACAAGAAATGGAAACAAGTGAAATATCCATCAACTGATGAATGTATAAAAAATGTGGTATTGTATATATATATATGGAATATTACATGGAATATTATTCAGCCATAAAAGAGAAGGAAATCCTGCCATTTTCTACAATGTGGATGAACCTGGAGGACACTACTAAGTGAAATAATTCAGACAGAGAAAGACAAATATTGCATGGTCTCAATTTTATGTGGAATCTAAAAATGTTGAATTCATAAAAACAGAAAGTAAAATTGATTGCCAGGGCCTGGGGGAAATAGGGAGATGTAAGTCAAAGGGCACAAACTTTCAGTTATAAGATGAGTAAGTTCTGGGAAAATAATGTACAGCATGGTGACTATAGTTAATACTGTATTGTATATTTGAAATTTGCTGAGAGACTAGACCATAAACGTTCTCAGACCAAAAAAAAAAAAAAAATGGTAACTATGTGAGGTGATGGATGTGTTAAATAACTTCATTGTATTAACTATTCTATAATATATACCTATATCAAATCATCACATTGTACACCTTAAATATATACAATTTTATTTGTCAATCACACCTCCTAAAGCTGGAGGGTCCTTTCAAGGATAGTGAATTTTTGATCTCAGGGATGTCTGAGATGCCTTTTTCACCATAGTAGGAAATGTACTCTTTATGACAAAATAAACTCATTATCAACAAATACAGAACTAATACAATTAATATCGTGTTAATCTAGTTACTAATTCATTTTACAGATGAGTGAATGTGTGCAAGAGAAAATACAAACAACAACACAGTCTTAATGAAATATGCAAGTTACAACAATTTTAAGGTATTGCAACATGTGCCTACCTAGGAAATTGTGTTTGTGAGGGAGGAATTTGCCAGTGGGTGCAATCATTGATTCATTCCCATCAGAAGCACAATATGGCAATAAGACAACTATATGAAGTAGTGTTATTTAAAAATCATAACACACAAGGATAGTGCACACTCAGTGGAGCTATATCAAATTCTTTTGTCTGCATATTAACAAAATAGGAAGAGTTTGGCCAGATGGAAATAGTTGAAGTCACTGTCATGCTAAGGCTCTGTTAGTTCACAAAAGAAAACAAACCAAAAACCTAAGAGCCAAGTTGTGAGGAAGAAAGTCTTAGAATTGAGGCATCTATTAGGGTGGAGAGAGCACTGAGCTGGCTGCACAAGAGCCCTGGGTACCAGTCCTGGGTGTTGTGTTAGACCATCCCTACTTACTTCTAGTCCCCATTATCCACATCTACCTTTATGGGTCATATGGTTGTTGCATGCTTAATTTTTAAAATAAACTGCCAAAGTGTTTTCCAGGGTACCGTGGCTGTACCGTGTTACATTTCCACCAGCAAGTTATGAGTGATCCAGTTTTTCCACATCTTCACCAGCACTTGGTGTAGGAGCTATTGTGTATTCAGCCATTCATTTAAAGGGCTTCATTAAATCATCTCTAGGGACCATTCCTACTCTACAAAGTCTATAATTATATGACAGATTAAACAATTGATCTGAAAAAGTACATTGAGATCAAAACAGATTTTGGGGGCAAGATGGCAGATGAGAAAAACCGCCAGCCAGACCGTCTCTGCAAGAAAGACAGATTTTAGAAGAAAGTGAAAAAAAAAATAAACAGGAAGACAAACATAGATCGGATGAGGGTCAGAAGGAAGGTGCCTGAAACTACAGGAGACTCCATGGGAAGAAGTTGCAGAGGAGAACTGGAAGGAGAAAGGCCCCCCGAGAGGCATGGAGACCAGCGACAAGGGTAGGTGGAGCAGTTAACTTCCCCTCTCTTACATCTCGGACTGCTGGTGGGCTCATGAGCAGTTGGAGAGACCTGCCAACACCAAACCAGAGACTGCCACCGCCAGTGAGCGGTGAGCCTCTTGCGGACAGGGCACCAGGATCCCAGCTCCCTTGGGGCACCTCCTGGGCCACAGACATGAGCCGATTGGCAGGCGCCATATTGCTTCATTCTCCCCTTCCCCTTCCGTACCTGCAGCTGCCCAGAGAGACATTTTAGCCACTCCCCAGAAGCATCTGTAGGGAACGGGGCTATTCCTTTTGGGGCCATACAGCAGACTGAGGGGTACTCAGACTGTGAGCTCCCTACCCACCAGCCCTGTCAGGTGATGCTTGCCTGAACTCCAGTAAGGCAGGGCAAATAATGAGGAAGAGAGACATTGATCCAGCTTGGGTACCCCAGGGGTGACTTGAGACCAGCACTCCTCTCCCTAGAAGGGTCAGGGATTGATCTCCAGGGCACAGGGGACAGGCCTGCAGACCACATCCCATACACCCAGGTCTTCATTGCATTACCCTGGGGCACTGAAGGGATATTTGTGAACGAGCCTACTGAGGTGTGTGTGCCTTCAGGAGCACATCATCATGCTTGAGGGGCAACCCTCCTTCCATGGGAAGGCCGTGCGCACAGCTCAGCCTGCCATCCTGGGCATGTAACCTCCCGGCCCGCATCACAGCAAGGGTACATCTGCTGGCTTGAGGTCCTGTCTGCTAGCAGAGGCCCAGGAGAAACTGCAGAATAGGGGAGGGTGGAAAGGAGCGAGGCCTGCTCCAGACTGCAGGTCCCAGACAGCCCCACCTCCACATGTAAACTTTTCAGCTGAGTGGGCCCATTTCAGATCCTCCCTGGCAGCTTTGCCCAGAAGCAGAGAACAGACCTTTGACCCCTGATAACAGCATTTGTGGAGCTTGAGGGCAGGCTCACCCAACCCAGCTATGCCCAGACTGGCTCTCTGACCTGCCCCCACTGAGGTGGAGAATAAGGACACACCTGGAAGTCCCAGGGTCCCACCCACCACCTGAAGCACTAAAGTGCCTCTCCAGAGGAACCAGAACTGGTTACAAGACCCAAAAACAACACTGCAGCCTGCTCCTCCCAGCAAGTGCAACCTACTGACAGGGAGGTCATTCTGCACACCCTTTTACTGCATCTACTGACTCATCATAAGGGTGTGGTCAAATCTTACCCACAAACACCACCTACTGGCTGACAGACTAAACAGGGCGTGTCATTCTCCAAACCAAACTCTAAAGGTAAGAAGCAACAGCTGATCCAGATGGGAAAGAATCAACGAAAGAACTCTGGAAGTATGAAGAATCAAAAGGAAAGCACACCCCCAAAGGGGAGCACCAGCTCTCTAGCAATGGACATCAACCAAATTCAGAACACTAAAATAAAACAAGAACAATTTCGAATATGGATTGTAAGAAAACTCAATGATTTGCAAGAAAAAAATGGATGACTAACACAAAGAAACCACACACACAAAAATATCCAGGACTTGGAAGAAAAATTCACTACAGAAATCAAAATATTAAAGAAAAATCAAACCAAACTCCTGGAAATGAAGAATTTATTCAAGGAATTCCAAAAAACAGTGGAAAGCCTTGAGAACAGGGTAGATCAAACAGAAGAAAGAATCTCAGGGATTGAAGATAACACCTTTCAATTAAATAATTCAGTCACAGATATAGAGCAAGGGCAATATATGTAACCTAAACATTTGTACCCCCATAATATGATGAAATAAAAAAGAAAAAACAATTAAAAATAAAATTAAAATAAAGATAAACAACAACAAAAAAAAGTACATTGAGTAATATAAAATCTTTAAAGACATACTCAAACAGAACATAATATTGTTTCAGTTTATGTCTTATTTTTATAATTGTACTATGGTTAGGTAAGCAACTGCTGTTCTTAGAAAGTATACACTGAATTATTTAAAGATGAAGTTGCACTGTGCCTACAACTTATTCTCAAAGAGGTCAGAAACAATATTTCATCCCTATTTAGAGACAGAAATAAAGCAAATGCGGTAGAATGTTATTAGGTTGGTGCAAAAGTAATTGTGGTTTTAGCATTGTTGACATTTGCCATTTGATATTGGAATACATTCTTAAATGTGGTTATGTTACACCTCATTTTAATGCACATTTCTTGCTTTATGGATTTTTTTTGCTAATGACTTATTACTTCCTATTTATTTTATATTTATTTTAGACTATGGAAATGATGTTAGACAAAAAACAAAAGCCCAGCGATTTTCTTTTTGAGTTCAAAAAGGATCATAAAGCAGCGAGACAACTCGCAACATCAACAATGCATTTGGCCCAGGAACTGCTAATGAACTTACAGTGCAGTGGTGTTTCATTTGACCGAATATAAAAAAAAAATCGTCGTTTTGAAGTATTGTCTTCTCTTATTGTACACAACAACAACAAACCGACAAAAGTGGATTGTATATGCCAACCAGCAATGACCAGCTCGGTGGTAGGACCAAGAAGCAGATCCAAAGCACTTCCCAAAGCCAAACTTGCACCAAAAACAGGTGATGGTCACTTTTTGGTGGTCTGCTGCCAGTCTGAACCACTACAGCTTTCTGAATCCTGGTGAAACCATCACATCTGAGAAGTATGCTCAGCAAATGAATGAGATGCACTGAAAACTGCAACGCCTGCAGCTGGCATGTGTCAACAGAAAGGGCCCAGTTCTTCTCCACAACAACCCCTGACCGCATGTTGCACACCCAACGCTTCAAAAGTTGACTGAATCAGGCTACGAAGTTTTGCCTCATCCGCCTTATTCACCTGACCTTTTGCCAACCGACTACCACTTCTTCAAGCATCCCGACAACTTTTTGCAGGGAAAACGCTTCCACAACCAGCAGGATGCAGAAAATGCTTTCCAAGAGTTCATCGAATCCTGAAGCATGGATTTTTACACTACAGGAATAAACAAACTTATTTCTCATTGGCAAAAATGTGTTGATTGTAATAGTTCCTATTTTATTAATAAAGATGTGTTTGAGCCTAGTTATAATGATTTAAAATTCACAATCTAGGCCGGGCGCAGTGGCTCATGCCTGTAATCCTAGCACTCTGGGAGGCCGAGACGGGTGGATCGCTCGAGGTCAGGAGTTTGAGACCAGCCTGAGCAAGAGCAAGACCCCCATCTCTACTAAAAATAGAAACAAATTATCTGGAAAACTAAAAATATATGTAGAAAAAATTAGCCGGGCATGGTGGCGTATGCCTGTAGTCCCAGCTACTCAGGAGGCTGAGGCAGAAGGATTGCTTAAGCCCAGGAGTTTGAGGTTGCTGTGAGCTAGGCTGACGTCACAACACTCTAGCCCAGGCAACAGAGCCAGACTCTGTCTCAAAAATAAAATAAAATAAAATAAAATAAAATAAAATTCACAATCTGTATCCTGAGACTTTACTGAATTCATTTATCAATCCCGGAGTCTCTAGATATAATATCATATCATAGGCAAAGAGTGAGAGTTTGATCTCTTCTGCCCCCATTTGGATGCCCCTTAATTCCCCTCTGTTGTCTAATTGCTCTAGCAAGGACTTCCAGCACTATGTTGAATAGAAGTGGAGATAGTGGGCAACCTTGTCTGGTTCCAGGTCTAAGCAGGAATGTTTTCAATTTTTTCCCATTAAGTATTATGTTATGTACACAAATCATAGGCATTCATATACGCCAATAACAGTCAAGCCGAAATGCAAATAAAAATGCAGCACCTTTTACAATAGCCTCAATGAAAATTAAATATCTAGGAATATATTTAATGAAAGATGTGAGAGACATACACAGGGAGAACTACGAAACACTAAGAAAAGAAATTGTAGAAGATGTAAACAGATGGAAAAATCTACCTTGCTCATGGATTGGCAGAATCAACATTGTTAAAATGTCCATACTACCTAAAGTGATCTACAGAATTAATGCAATCCCTATCAAAGCACCATCATCATTCTTTACAGATCTAGAAAAAATAATTCTACGCTTTGTATGGAACCAGAGAAGACCTCGTATAGCCAAAGCAATCTTAAGCAAAAAGAACAAACTGAGAGGTATCAGTCTACCAGACTTCAAGCTTTACTACAAGGCCATAGTAACCAAAACAGCATGGAACTGGCACAAGAACGGAGATATAGGACTTTGGAACAGGACTGAGAACCCAGAAACGAAACCATCTGCATATTGTCATCTAATCTTTGACAAAGCAGACAGAAACATACACTAGGGAAAAGAATCTCTTTTCCATAAGTGGTTCTGGGAAAACTGGATAACTATATGCAGAAGATTGAAACTGGGTCCCCACCTCTCACCTCATACAAAAATCAATTCATGATGGATAATAGACTTAAACTTAAGGCATGAAACCTTAAGAGTCCTAGAAGAAAATGTAGGGAAGACTCTTTCAGACATCGGCCTAGGCAAAGAATTTATGAAGACCCCCAAAGCAATTACAGCCGCAACAAAAATAAATAAATGGGACCTGATCAAATTAAAAAGCTTCTTCACAGCCAAGGAAACTATCATTAGAGCGAACAGACAGCCTACAGAATGGGAGAAAATATTTGCATTCTACACATCCGATAAAGGGCTGATAACAAGAATCTATCTAGAACTTAAAAAAATCAACAAGAAAAAATAAAACAACCCCATCAGTAATGGGCAAAGGACATGAACAGAAACTTTTCAAAAGAAGACAGAATAGTGGCTAGCAAACATATAAAAAAATGCTCAATATCTCTAATTATTAGGGAAATGCAAATCAAAGCCACAATGAGATATCACCTAACCCCAGTGAGAATGGCCTTTATCAAAAAGTCCCTAAACAACAAATGTTGGCAAAGATGTGGAAAGATAAGAACACTCTTACACTGATGGTGGGACTGCAAATTAGTAAAACCTCTGGGGAAAAGAATTTGGAGATACCTCAAAGAGCTAAAAATAGAAATGCCATTTGTTCCATCAATAGCACTACTAGGCATCTACCCAAAGGAAAAAAGACATTCTATAATAAAGACATCTGCACTCAGATATTTATGGCAGCACAATTCACTATTGCAAGGATGTGGAAACAACCCAAGTGCCCATCAATCCATGAGTGGATTAATAAAATATGGTATATGTATACAACAGAATACTACTCAATTACAAAAAACAACAGTGATCTAGCACCTCTTATATTATCCTGGATAAAGCTTGAGCCCATCCTCCAAAGTGAGGTATCACAAGAATGGAAGAATAAGCACACATGTACTCACCATCAAATTGGCACTAACTGATCAACACTAAGGTGCTCACACGATAGTAATATTTATTGGGGGGTGGGAGGTGGGGTGGGTAAACTCACAACTAATGGATGTGGTGAGCATTGATTGCATGGGGGAAGTGCACGCCTGGCTTGGGTGAGGCAAAGTCATAACATGTAACCAAAATGTTTATACCCCCATAATATCCTGAAATAAAAATAAAGTAAAATAAAATTCACAGTTTAAAACCGCAATTACTTTTGCACCAACCTAATAACATTTAAAGAATCTGAGTAAAACATATATCAAAATTCCTTACACTGTCTTTGCAATTTTTCTGTTAGTCTGAAATTACTCCCAATAAAAGTTCAAAAATCCATCGTCATCCATCCAGTTGACTCACTCCCACTAGGTGTGACAGGTGTGATGAGTGTGTTGTAGGGAACACTGCTGTCACTCTGAAGCCTCCAACCAACCCTAGCATGCCTCAGCCTAGAGCAGGTCACCTCCCACCTTTAGAGAAACCCTCCAGGGTTGGGAGCATTCTCAGATGCTTTCAGCCGAATGGCTGTAGACTTGGAATATACCAGAGAACATATTTTGAATCCTTTATGTCATGTTGCCTGCAACTTTAAACAATCCATACACCTTGGCTCACTGCTCTGGCTTCTCCTTTGTAGGAGTCCATTTTCTGTTGCTGTCACAGAATGTAGCAATGCTGTACCATTAGGGATTAAGTTTTCAACACATGAATTTTGAGAGACACATACAAACCGTAGCACATCCACAGATTCCTCTTAAATTTCATCTCTTCTATGTATGTTTCCAGATTTGTACTGAATATAATTTTTACCTTCTTTGAACATTGCTTCATTTTTTTTTTTTCTGAGACAGAGTCTCACTTTGTTGCCTGGGCTAGAGTGAGTGCCGTGGCATCAGCCTAGCTCACAGCAACCTCAAACTCCTGGGCTCAAGCAATCCTCCTGCCTCAGCCTCCCGAGTAGCTGGGACTACAGGTATGCGCCACCATACCCGGCTAACTTTTTCTATATATATTTTTAGTTGTCCAGATAATTTCTTTCTATTTTTAGTAGAGACGGGGTCTCGCTCTTGCTCAGGCTGGTCTCGAACTCCTGAGCTCAAACAATCTGCCCGCCTCGGCCTCCCAAGTGCTAGGATTACAGGCGTGAGCCACCGCGCCCGGCCGAACATTGCTTCATTATTCACTTGTGGCATTTGCCTTTTTACAGGATGTAAAATTACTCATGGGTTTTCTTTCTCTCCATAACTTGCTTATCTCTTTGGCCCTTGTTCACGATACATGGACATTGAATTGGACTACACGTGCACGTGCACACACACACACACACACACACACACATAGAAAAGGGTGAAATAATGCAGAAGGAGGAAGAAACAGGTAGGAATAGACTTTGCAATGCAGAGAGGACTTGCAGGAGAGACTCCACAGACACTGCTTCAGGCAGAAAAGAACATGATGCTCACCAGTTTCTCACCCCACATCTAAGACCACTATGATGGTTAATTTTTTGTACCAATTTGTCTGGGCCATGGTGCCCATATATCTGGTGAAACATTACTCTGGATGTTTCTGTGAGGGTATTTTTTGGATGAGATTAACATTTAAATGAGCAGACTTTGAGTAAAGCATATTGTCCTCCATAATGTGTGTGGGCCTCATCCAATCAGTTGGAAGGTCTTAATAGAACAAAGATTTACCTTCCCCAAATAAGAAGGAATTTCTCTGGTGATGGCCTTGGTAATTGAACTGCAACATCAGCTCTTCCCTTTGTCTCTAGCCTGATGGCCTTCAGACTTAAACTGTAACATCAGCTCTTCCCTGTGTCTCCAGACTGCTCACCTACTCTGCAGATATTATACTTGCCAGGCTTTGTAATTGTATAAGCCCATTCCTTAAAATAAATCTGTCTCTGTATATACACGTCCTATTGCTTCTGTTTCTCTGGAGAAACCTGATCAATACAACCACCAAGTAAATGCCCATCCCTTTCTGGAAGACCTTTGTTTCCTCAGACTTTTTAACTTAGGACTGCCAGATGGACTGGGAGGAAAGTGAGAGGATGAGGCCAACACTGGAAAAGCTCAGCTAGTAAAAGCTCCCAAGCTCATGGCCTTGGTTAAGGCTGTTCACCATTCATTTGTATTTGTCAACCAACCAAGTTCTTACTGAGTACGTACTATGTGCATTACACTGCTTTGGAGAATACTAAGCAGTGTATAAAGTGCAAGAACTTTACAGTTTAACTGAGAAATCAAACAATACACATACAAACTACATTCATCCATGTACATATATACACCTATGCATTCGTGTTTCCATATATTCAAAACTGACTAACAACTGAGGCAATGTGGGACTGGAATCCAATGACTTGGTCCCATTGCAAGTGCAGTAAGAGCTCAGAGGAGGAGAGTACTTGGGGCTGGGTGAACTGGGAACTTACAGGAGGTGGGGATTGAGATAGAACTCATAACATCTGAAGGTCAATGAAAATTAGTACTTTATATTTTTCTTTTATCTTCAAGCAGACTAAAAACATATAACTTTTCCTGATCATAACAAAGATAAAGAAGGTCGTGGAAGATTTCCCCATCTGAAGGATCACTACACAAAATGTTTTATTGGCACATAAACCCCCCAGCAACAGTAGATAGCCACAGG